>PITA01022087.1:0-31158 GCA_004023965.1 Spilogale gracilis | reverse complement strand
TTATTTATTTGACAGAGAGAAACTCAGCCAGAGAGGGAACACAAGCAGGGGGAGTGAGAGAGGGAGAAGCAGGTTTCCCTCCTAGCAGGGAGCCCGATGTGGGACTTGATCCCGGGTCTCCAGGATCATGACCTGAGCCGAAGGCAGTCGCTTAACCAACTGAGCCACCCAGGTGCCCCTCCACCTGTCTTTCTTAATTATTGAAGTGACATTCCTATCCGGTTAATTTCTGTATCAAATATTTGTTTGGAAAGGCATCAACTTTGAAAATTAATATAAAGTGGATTTTTTTGTCTGTTTGATTCCATTTTTTTCTGCATACCTTTAACTTTTCACTGAAATGCCTTCAGTCTTATTATCCAACATAGAAAGCAAGTTACTGTGATACTCAATTAGATTGTAAGATGCATAAATTTCATTTCACAAACTTTCATCATTATTTATTTGCCCTTTATTGATGAATTAGGAAGATAATGGAGACATTAAGTTGCTTTCATTTATTAAATTATCACTTAGAAATAAGATCTTATATAATGTTCAGAACACAAAGCCGTAGAAATAAAAAGCAATTCCAAATCATTTGAGTAAGTAGTTGGAAAGCTGAACTGTCTGAGTTAAATGGTTTAAAGCTCTTCAGAAATATTTATTACTGTTGTAAATTAAAGTAAAGGCTGAATTTATTCTCCTGACTCCTAGATTTATATTACTGACTACTTTCATTTAGTTTCTCCCTCTTCCAGGCTATCCTTAAATACCAGAGTCAACCTTACTTTAATTCCACAACATTTTAATCTTGTTACATTATCTGGAAATTGAGAATTTTTCCCACAAATCTTTCTCGTCATTTCTGTATACATGGTCCCATAGGAAAGGAGTAGTAGGAAGAAAAGGACATTGCTTGGATGAAGAAGAGCTAGTCGTCAGACCCTGAAGCCACAGCCCTGGCATTACTGGCTTTCCTTTTTCTGCCACTTCTTCCCCGTTCAAATCCTATTGCTCTGGAGTCAGTTCGGAAAATAAATTCCTAAGGCAAAAGTACCCTTAAAAGCTCTTTCATTATCAGGACTTTGGACCATTACAGAAACAGAAGCTAAGAATACACATCTTTGGCTTGTCTTTACACTTGAACTTTGGCCTCTGTTACCGTGGAGCAATGGAAAGGGGTAATGAGGAGGGGGCTGGGTATCAGGGAGAGCAATTAAATAACTGTTTCTCTCCCACTCCTCCCTCCCTTGTCTGAGCCTGATTCTTCAGGGATGCAGAAAATAATTGGAAAATTATTTTCACCCACTGCCCTCTTCCTAGGACCCTTTACTGTTCTTAGTCCAGTGGGGCTCTTGACTCAGAAAGAATGGTGCTCTTGTTGGTGTGGATCACACTCGTCAGTCCGCTCATCCTCTGGGGAGCCTTCTGTGACCTGTAGCTTCTGTGTGTGCTCTGCTTTAAACTCCAAAGGCCTGGCAGGTTTTGTCATGTCTCTTATAGTTAATTTCTGCCAGGCGGCATCTTGTGTTAATTATGAGTAATTTCTACCATACTTGGGTGTAACTACCCTAGGGGAGGGACCATGTCTGAATATACCTTTGCCAGCCATGCATCTGAGTACATGGGAGTATTCTGGAAGTACCTGTTTGATGACTTGAAGGAAAAGAAAAAAGTTAAAAAAAACTTAGGTGAAAGCAATTTTATGTTCCAAATAAGATTTAAACCTATTAATTGACTTTTTGTAATGCAGTGAAACCTTGGTTAAAATGAACTATCATCTCTAGTTAATTTTTTTTTTAGTATCTTTCTGAGGTGAATTCCTATAGTGCAGTTCAGTTTTAGTTCCCTCTACCGTGTTCAGTGTTTTCATGGGAGCATCAGTCCTTAGAACTCTGAGGTCATGGAGGATACTGAATTGCCAAAGGAAATTAAATTATCTTTACTGTACTTTTCAAGGCAGAAAAGTCCATATTTTTAAGATGTTTAGGACAAACATATTTTAAAAGATTTCTGAACATTCTTAGTTAACCAAAACCACACATAGAGCTGTCCCTTTTCTGTACAAATATTAATACTTTATATTGTATATGTGTGTTCATATGTGCATGCATTTGCCAAGCATGAAGTAAACGCCTGTTATGAACCGTACTTCATGATTGGCATCTGTAACATTTAAAATTGGGATATATGGACTAGTTAAGGCAACTTAATTGTTGCCCTGTGAGCAACTAGCAGTTTTGTTACAAATGCAATGTCCAGTTAATAAAACTTTTCTTCTGGTTTTTCTTAGACTGACATGAAAACCAAAGGAAGTTTACTTTGGGTCTTAGACCATACTAAAACTTCATTTGGGAGACGGAAGTTAAAGAAGTGGGTGACCCAGCCCCTCCTTAAACTAAGGTAAAGGGAATTCTTTTTTGTGTGTTTTACCTGAAATTATATAAAGTTGTGAAATTAAATATATGTTAGCCTCCTTAATACCGAGGTTACCATGGTTTTAAGAACAGAACTTTAGAAGCACCTGGCTGGCTGAGTCAGGAGCAGAGCACTTGGTCTCGGGGTCATGAGTTCGAGCTCCATGTTGGTTGTAGAGATTACTAAAAATAAATAAAGAAAAAGAACAGAATTTTAAATTGGAGATTTTATTTTGTATCTGGTACAATACTGTCTAGTATTGTAAGGATGTTTTCTTTGTCCCTAAGAATGAGTCAGCTTGCAGATAGGAAGACATGGAGTTGTTTCCAGGGAAAGTGAGTTATCCAGTCAGTTTGGGTCATCTGCAGCGTAAGAGCAGGGAGGAGAGGGTTGAAGAACTGGGGCACTGCCTTTCGTAGAGGGCTTTGAAGCCTAGCCTGAGTTGGCAGCCAGGGAAAGTTAATTTAAGAATTCTGAGCATGGGAGTGCTAGATCAGAGCTGGGCTCGTATATGGGAGGGAACAAAGTGTTGGTGGGGTGAGCAAGTTAGCAAGTTCACGGAGCGGTTCTGAGGGACCTGAGCTAAAGCCAGAACAGTAGGGATCTGAAAGAGGGGTCAGGTGTGAGAGGTTTAGGAAAGTACATGAGTAAACTAGGAGCGCCTTCAGGGAAGGTAGCTGAATCCAGTGCTTGAAACACAGGTTTTTCCAAGCTTATCGGCCCCTTGCAGTCCTTGGGAGGCTTTGAAGACACTGATGCCTGTGTCTAAACCCCCAGACAGTGTGATTTAATCAGTCTTCAGTGTGGCCTGGGAGCTGGAGTTTTTGAATGCTCCCCAGATGTTTCTGATATAAAGATAAATTTGCAGACTCTGACCTGTCCCTTAGTAGGAGTCCCATTAATGTTTACCGAAGGAATGAAGGCTGTGATTTATTGCTTTCTTACTATTGTAGTACTCTTTAATACTCAAAAGCAGCTTCTGAGGTAGGTCCTTGAGAGGAATAAATAGATTCAGACCTTCGGTAACTTGCTCAATGTTTCACAGCTGGTGGAGCCCAGATTTAAAAACAGCATTATCTCCAGAGCCGAGCAGGCACTTAACTATTCGGAACTACTTCCTAAAGTGCTAGACCAGAGTGTGTGGTGTGCTGTTGGAACTGCTCTGTGTCCTATTTGTCAACTGAGGGAGTCAGCCCCCTAAGTCCTTGGGTCCATGTCCTGCCCTGTGTGTCTGCCTCCCCAGGCCAGGCTCCCACCTTTGAAATGGTAAACTCCCTCAACAGGGTTGCCCTGAGGAGTAAGATGAGACAGGAATCCTAACCACCACTTTTGAGCTTGTTATTATGGGCACTGTAGCTTTTAGACTACACAGGAGCCTCACTCTTGGCTGCATATTACACTGAGCCTAGAAAATAGTCCTCTTTCGCAAAGGATAGCACATGTTGTTAGTGCTAGTACTAAGCTTAAGACATTGTTATGATGATGATCATTACCAAACACCCAGGATTTTAGCGGGTCACTCCAGTTTTGCTTCTTGATCGTAAAGATCTTCAGACAGAGGAAACTAGGTAAAGAAGACATTCTGGAAATGAAAATAGAATTGACCCTTGAACAATCCAGGTCTGAACTGTGCAGGTTCACTTGTATGTGGATTTTTTTTCTGCAACAGTACTGTAAATGTATTTCCTTCTTATTTTCATAACATTTTCTTTCCTGTAGCTTACTTTGTTATGAGAATACAGTGTATGATACATACATAAAATACATGTTAATTGTCTATGTTATCAGGCTTCTGATCAGCAGTTGGCTATTAAGTTTTGGGGGAATTAAAAGTTATACTCAGATTTTTGACTGTGGTGTGGGGAAGGGCACCCCTAATCCCCATATTGTTCAAAGGTCAACTGTGTCTCCTTGGTTCAGGACTAAAATGAGGTAAGAGTGCCTTGGGGAGCAAAAGTAGACAAGATTGTTTTCTGTAGAAAGTGTGGAAAGACATCTACCTCAGCATCCAGAGCACTTCTTAAATTCTTACTTGCTTGGTTGAACTAATCAATCAGAAGCAGAGTCAGTAGCAGACTTTTTCATGTAAATTAAAATTTTTATTTCTACTGTTAAATTTGTTTTCTATAACTAGGATTAACTTGAGATAGATTCAGTAGACTCTATCAGATGCTCTGTAGGAGCTGAATCTTGTTTTTCTTGGATTCGTACTTTCCCAGGAAGGTTGAAAGAAAATATGCCATGTACAATTAACATACAGTGTTGTATTAGTTGTATATGTATAATGTCGTGATTCAGCAATTCTATACATTACTCAGTGCCCATCAGGATAAGGGTACTCCTTATCCCCTTTACAAACTATTTTACATATCTTCCCACCCACCTCCCTTCTGGCAACTACTAGTTTGTTGTCTGTATTTAAGAGTTTGTTCTTTTATGGATAGGTTATGTGTTGTGACCTATGCTTTTTATCAATTACCCAAGTTTAAGCAAGAAGATTTTTCAGTGTAGTTCTTTGTCTCCCTCTTATAAATGAATGTCACATTGGCAAGTCATTCGTCCTAAGACCTTTTAAAATTAAATTATTTTGAATTCATTTTTTGAGGTTCTGTCTTTGAATTCCTTCTGCTTTTTTGAGTTGATATGATCTTGTCAGTTTTATATATAACACCGTGTGTAGTTTGTCGGTTTTGTCAAAAGGCCTTACAATACAAATACAATAATATTGAAAGAAATAGGAAAAAGAAAACTTTGGGAAGTATGAGTCTCTAAAATAACTGTTTGAGGCACAATATTAATTTCCAAAGCAGATTTATTCATCTTAGAAGAAGGATTCAAGGGGCTCCTGGGTGGCTCAGTTGGTTGAGCGACTGCCTTCGGCTCAGGTCATGATCCCGGAGACCCGGGATCGAGCCCCACATCGGGCTCCCTGCTCCGCAGGAGGCCTGCTTCTCCCTCTCTCACTCCCACTCCTTGTGTTCCCTCTCTGACTGTGTTTCTCTGTGTCAAATAAACAAAATCTTTAAAAAAAAAAAAAAAAAGAAGAAGAAGGATTCAAGATTTGGTAGTCTACTCTGTGTTTTAAAATATAAAATAAAAATAAGCAGTGACTTTCCTTTGTGAGTACCTCTCCTACTTGCCCCTTACATGTGGGTGTTCTCCCCCAGGGCTCTCTCCTGGTACCTCTCCTCACTTTTGGCACTACTTAAGATCCTACCTGGGGTTGTGGCTTCCGTAGCTCCCATGCTGATGACTTAGTCACATCATCTCCAGCAGCTCTGTGTTCACACATCTGTGGGACATCTCTGCCTCAGAAAATACTCAGTTTGAATGCTGAATGAAACAGATTGGAAACAAAGCATTTTCTTTAGTGAGATAGTGACTTCTTGGAAATAAAGGTGTGTGAGTGTATGTGTGCGTGCGCACGTATGTGTCCGCCCATGCATGTGTGTGCATGTGTGTATGTGCACACGTGCCCCGCATGTGCACATACATGTGTAGACACATAGAACAGGGTATCATTAACCACAAGGCAGAATCTGAGAAGTTAGTCCCTTCCCTTCTAGTGGATGGATTATCTAGTTCAACAGTGAAAACCCTGGATTTCTGGCAAGAGGTGGTATTACATCATCTTGCCTTTTTGTAAAATCACTCTTATGAAAGGCAGTCAGATGAAAGCCTTTTCATGAAAGATTTTTTGTTTACTGAGCGAACTCAGTATCTCCATGCCCCTGGTCTCCCCCTTCTCTGTTTCTCCTCTGCACTACCAATTGATTACTTTAAAGAAAATATCTATCTGGTTATGTTGTTCCCTACAGTTTGCAGGTCTCACAACACGCTGAAGTGTCATTTATTTCTGGACCTTTGTACAGTCTTTTTCCTTTGTCTAAAGTGGAAACTTGTACTTATCTCTGTTTCCATCCTTTTGTGCTCCCTCCTTCTTCACGGTTTTCTTGGCTATGTGCTCGTCCTCTCGATATCCTTTAAATGTCGGTGTTTCAGAGACCTGAACCTTAGGAGCCAACCTTTCTTCCTTCCCTAAACCTTTCCTCGCTGCCTCTTCTCACTCTCTCCTTCCCCTATGAAAATACCTGTTCCCTTGAGTGTAAATATCAAATGTCAGTGACTCCCAGATTTGTATCTCTGGTCTTTCCTCTCTCCTATTCCTCAGGCTTATAGATTCAGCTCAGATTCATAAACACACAGCTATATCACAGATATCTCGAACTTCCTGTATTCAACCCTCTTCCTCCTTGTGGTTTCCCCACTCCAGGAACCAGCACTTCCCTGAACAAGTTGCTTAGACCAGAAACCTAGATGTTATCATGGACATTTCCTGTTTAACAACCATGTCCAGTCTAATCCTAAGTCCTGTTGCCTTTAGCTCTAAAATGTTTCCAGAATCTATGAGTGTCTTGCCATCTCCACTGCCATTACCCTGGTCTAAACTACCGTAGTTCTCACTTGGACAGCTGCAGTATCCTCCTAACTCATCTCTTTTTCGAGATGAAGACTGTATCGGGGCACCTGGGTGGTTCAGTCGCTAAGCGACTGCCTTCAGCTCAGGTCGTGATCCCAGAGGTCCGGGTTCAAGCCCCGCATCAGGCTCCCTGCTCGGCGGGAAGCCTGGCTTCTCCCTCTCTCAGTCCCCCTGCTTGTGGTCCCTCTCTAGCTGTGTTTCTCTCTGTCAACTAAATAAAATCTTTAAAAAAAAAAAAAAGATAAAGACTATGTCACGCCACTCGCCTCTCTTAAACTCTCTATTGGCTTGTGCTTCACATAAAGTTAAAATTTTGTCTCATGGCTTTTCTGTCTGACTCTTCCCCTCCATTCACACATTCATCATCTTCTTGTCACTCTCGCCTTTCTTTGGTTCCTGAGCAACCCAGAGCTTTTTCTCATCTTGTGGTCTTTGCATTTGCTGGGCTCTCTACCTAGATGTTCTTTTTTTCTTCAATCTTAACATTCTGGCAGCTCTTTTTAGTCTCACCTTTAAAGTGCCACTTCTTCAGAGAGATTTTCTCTGACTGCCTAATCTCAATTATGTTCCTTGTATCATTCATTAGCATATAGGACTTACTATGCTTGATATTTGTTTTTTTCTGTTTATTTAATATCTATCTCTCACTAAATTGTGTTTAATTTATAACAAGCATACAGTAAATATTTATTGAATTTAATTATTAAAATAGTGAGTCATTCAGCACCTAACTCATCTGTCTCCTTTGAGAAGTTGTCCTTTTTCTCCTTTCTTCCTCTGTAGGAAGTTAACTCCCCTCAGTTTTGTTCATCCCCTTACTCTTCCATCACCAACCCACACAGAATGAATTGGGGGCTTATAGTGCTTCGAATATAATAGATGATCAAGAAATTATGAGCAAATGGATCCATTTGAAGATCTTAGGGTTTTACGTGTGCTTTGAAAATAAAGGCATACCTCCCGAGAAGTTCATGTTGATAAGAAAAATTCCTTGACTTTAAAAGCACCTTAGAAGCAGTTTTCCTTCGTATGACTCCTTGTTTTAATGGAACAATTGCTTGGTCAGGAATGAAAACATTAACACCTAACAGTGGAGGAAATGGTTTAGCAGTATCTTGCATTCTTGACAACTGTTAGTGGAATTAGTAGTGAGTAGAAGTTCCTTGGCGTAAGTTATGTGACTTAGTAACCGAAGCCAGGTTGGGTGATGGAACGGGGCCTTCTTCCTACTTTAGGCATTGATGGTTTTAAGTATCGTGTAGAAAGTCTAACTCACACCTCTGAACACATCTGAATTGGAATGCTTTTGCTTGGAATTATTTGGACACGCTGTGATTTTCCTATGACTCTTTAAGGCATGCCTATGTAATTTGAATTCCATAATGGGTGAGTTAGATAATGTCTTAGCTGGGAGTAAATAAATGTCACCAACTGGGTAGTTTGAACGACACACATTTATTTCACAGTTCTTTCTGAGTTCTCAGAGGGAGAACTGCCTCTCTCCTAGCTTCTAGTGGTTTGCTGGCAATCTTTGGTATCACTTGGCTTTGTAGATGCTTCTCTTTTCTGCCTGCTTTCACATTCACGTGGTGTTCTTCCTGTGTGCATATCTGGTCACATGACATTCTTCCAATAAGGATGTAATCATATTGGATTGGAGGCCTCCCGTATTCCAGCATGACGTCATCTTAACTAAGTACATCTGCAGTTACCCTGATTCCAACTAAGGTCAGATTCGGAGACCTGGGGGATTAGGTCTTCACCGTGTATTTTTTGTTCACACAATTCAACCCATAACAGGTAGGTTCAAGAATTTCATCTTTCTTCCTTTTGGCACAAACAGATGGAATATATTCATCTCTTGGATGGAAACAAGTATTTTGATTATCATTTAAATGTGTTATGCATTTATATTCAACATCTGAAGTGATGTTGTAAAGAACCACTGAATTTTGTAAGTTGCAAACATTCTGCAGTTTTGTGCCTGAAGTACAGTACTCTGGAAAATCAGCCATTGATCTTATCTTTGAAGATCATTCTGGTCTCTGTCCAGGTGAAGGTATTTATACAAAATGTTAAGTTGATTTTAGGGATCAGAAAGAGACATTTGTATATGAAAAAAAGGAGTAAGGAAAATCTTTGGGTAGAAAGGAGCAGAGGTCCAGATCTAAGCGCTGAGGAGAGAAAAGTAGCCACGATGAGAAAGGGAGAGGGCTGAGGGCTAATAGGTAAGATGTGTTACTCTCTAAGTGGGTCATATGTGGGAGTGGACAGAAAATGGTGGCACAGAAAACTGATGTGTGACTGTGCTGCATTTTTTTGAGCCTGATATGTCTATCAATTCTTCCAGCTATCCTCAGAGACAGTTATTACTTCATTTTATAGGTGTGGAATACTAAGACTCAGGTTAATTATCCAGGATCGTCCAGCTAGCACATCGGGCCCATCTAGAAGCATACTTGGGGAGGTACTGGGACTTGACCTCCAGTTCCACTTCTCTCACCCAGTTGTGTCGCTTTGTACAAGTTACAAATTTTGATACACGCTCCGTTTCTTTACCTGTAAAGTGGGAACTATCATACCTAGCTCACAGGGTTGTTGTGAGGACCAAATGAGACAGTATATAGAAGGAGTTGCTCTGATTCCTAGCATCAGTTATATGGTTCAGGAAAATAACTGTGGTCTTTATAATTGGTTGTAGTTTATCACCAAAAAACTGGAAGTAACCTAGTTATTAATAGGGGAGTAGAAAAATAAGTTATTATCTAGTCTTACATTAGGATAGGCTGAGAGCAGTTAAAATGAAGGAAGCGGGCAGATGACCCAGCTGGAGGCCTCTGTGTAGACAGGGCGGAGGTGTCCCACGTCTTTCTGGTCAGGACTCCTGAATCTGGTCCCTCCCTGTGTTGTATCTTTTGCCTGTGACTGCAGTCAGGCGTGTGAGGAGAAATCGCGAGGAACATGGGTGAGTAGGTGGTGTCTTTGTTAGTCCCCTCTCGGAATGGTGCAACCATTAGCAGTTGAGCTCTTTTATTTTGTGTGGTCAGGCTTGGATCACAACCTTTCTCATTTATTTAATGCTCTAAACCTGGGACTTTAGGAAGCTCAGCCTCATGTTCTGATAGACTCAGGACATGTTAACATGTCGAGAAACTAACTGCTTAATAACAACAAAAAACCACCACACGATTTGACAGCTCTAACAGTGGAAATGGATTTCTTCTTTATCTTCTTTGTATCAACAGTCCACAGTGCCACACCGAGGATGAGCTGGAACTCCTCACATAGGCATTTAGGAACGCTACATGTTCTTCAGTCTTAAACATGTGATTTCTGAGGTCAGCCTGGGCATTGGCATCCAGCCAGGGGGAGAGGACCGGAGCATGGAGGACATATTTTTGATTCACCAGGTCTTGTAGTGGCAAATATCATTTTTGCTCACATGTCATTGACTAGAATTCATTCTGATGGTCTCACTAAACTGCAAGAGAGGTCAACAAATATTTGTCAGGGACAAAGAAGACATATTTAATGAATACCTAGCAGTCTATTGCCAGAGATGGGCTATATATCAACTGTGTTGTACTTTTTTATTTTTTTAACACATTTAAATCATGAACTTATTTAAGTTTCTGAATAGGCAGTACCTTCACATAGTTGCAGAGCTTAAAAATGAAAAAAGAGGGGCACCTGGGTGGCTCAGTTGGTTAAGTGTCTGCCTTTGGCTTAGGTGTGATCCCAGGGTCCTGGGATTGTGATCCTGGTGTCTAGTATCCTGGGTTCATGACCCCAGCATCCTGGGATTGAGCCTCACTTCAGGTCTCCCTGCTCAGTGGGGAGTCTGCTTTTTTCTCTCTGCCAGTTCCCCCCCACTCATGTTCTGTCTTAAATAAATAAATAAATAAATAAATAAATAAATAAATAAATAAATAAATAAATAAAATCTTTAAAAAAAAAAGTAAAAAGATATGTAGTGAAATGTTTGCCTCTCAGCCCTGCCCCATCTCTGCTCTGTTCCAATTGGATAATCATGGTTGTTATTTTCTGTGTATCTTTCCAGAGACTCTCTGTTTTAAAAAGCAAATAAATAAGAATATATAATCCTCCCTCCCTTTTTACTATGATAGGGAGTATCTTTTTACATGTACCTTTTTACATACACAATACTCTTCCTTCCCTTAATAGTATAAGATCGTTACTTTAAATTTTGTATTATTCTGTCTCAATGACAAGACGTTCCTACTCTCAAGGAGTTTCTAGTCTAATTTGGTCAAGGTATGATCTAATAAGGAGGAGACAGGGAAAGGGATAGGGAAAGCTTTTGTACCTAAGATAAAATTCTTACCTGTTACATGCTGTATAGCTCAGTAGTACAGTTAGAGCAAATGAAGAATACTTTTAAAATTCAAATTAGATTTTTAGAAAACTGTTAAATAGAATTCAGCATGCTAAGGTTGTTCTTGGTATTCAAATCACGTAAATCATTGAAATTAGCAAAACTGAAGATTGTTGATGTTAGAAAACAGATCCCTGACTATAGATTACATTTTTGTGTCATTTTCTAAAAACTAAGTGCATTCTAGTGATAGTTCATTTTCTTGAATAATTAAATGACTTTTATTTTGGTAAACTCATATGTTTGGAGTATTAACGGTTTATTTCTAATTCATAACTCTGGCTTAAATGACAGAGTAATAAAATGTTCCTTTTACCATTTAATTTATATTAACAGAACTAAATGCCATTTTAAACTCTCCAGAACTTGCTGCCCTGAACTACATCAGGAGGCCCTCTTTATTCTCTGGGCTTTGCCATGTTCCACGGACCTGCCAACACCCGTGTTCACCTTCGGTGACCGTGGTTTTCCTCAGCCCGCTGAGACACTACTGCTCACAGTTGGCCGTGAAGAGCGGTTGGTGGTGCGTAGCTGAGGGCCGAGAGGGCTTGGTGTTGACCCCGGCCTCTCTGCCTTGGCGTGAATGTATGAGCAGAAACTGCTGCTGCCAAGGAAAAGTGACCCCAGCACCTCTTACCCGAGCGTCTGCCCTGACTCAGTGCCTGTGGAGGACCCAGTGTCTCTTGGGAGGCTTAGATCCAGGAGCCAGCTGCTGGCCTCGGCTTTTTCCTGTAGTCATCAGGCCTTCAGGGAAGTCTAAATTGGTTCGTGTGACCCCAGAAAAGGGCCGCTTTCCTTTGTGCCGAGGAGAAGATGTACAGGAGAGTGAGGAGGAAGAGTTGGAGATCTTTTCCTTCTTGGCTCTTCCAGTTTAGTTTCTCTCTTTGTGCCTTTACCGAGGGGGATTTTTCAGAATCTGTCTCCTCAAAATGCTGTGTGTGTGGGGGGGGACTTCATTTCCTGTGGCTGTAATGTCATAAAAATACTTCCCTATATGAAATAACTAGATTCTTTATAAAGTAAAACATCGTGTTTGGACATAGCCGATCTTGTCAAATAATAATAATGATAAGGGGAAAAACTGAGGGAACAGATTAAAGAAGGAGCCGGAAATGGGAGTTGATTTTGCTGCTGCTGTTGCCCCCCTAGGCTTCTGCAGACATTGGTAATCAAAAGGATAGGGTTTTAGAAAGCCTTGTGGGAAACTGGAGTGAAGGCTTTGTGCCTGAGTTAGGGAGCCTATAGTACTGTGAGATCTTCAAAGGATCATAATCTTACTAAAGACAAGGAAATATATTTGTCTTGGCCTAGTCTTTACAAAGGGGAAATTTGCCAAGAATTTTCAACCACAGGCTCACCCTCACTCAGGTTTGCTATTCCAGTTTGTACTATCTATGTGGTCTGGCCATTTCCAATTTGTTAAAGTTGTTTTAAATAGTCCCATGCCTCAGGGTTCTAGCAGAAGCAAATGCAGATCCTCCCTGAAGGGATACACTCTCAGTCCACGCCTCCTCCTACGAATCCCAAAGAGAAAGCTCTACTGTAAGCTCACAAACCACAGTTACAAAAGACAGGGAAACAACCATGAATGTGAACAGAACATCATAAACAGTGGAATTAGAATCCCAAGACCTTCAGATAATGGGATGGATTATGAGGATAAATATCAAAAGTTAAAAGAAGTTAAAGTTAAAAGAAGTACAAAAAAGGATGAAAAATATGAGTATAAAACAAAAATGCCATCAAAGGAGAGTAGGTTGTTTTTTTAAAAAGAACCACAAAGAACTTGTAAAAATAGTGGGTGGTTGCAAAGGAATAGAGGCAGTAACTACAGTGCCAGGTAATATCTGAAGAAATTGCCTGGAGTATAGCACAGAGACACAGTATTGAAAAAAACAAAAGAAATTGATGCTTGGGGTGCCTGGAAAGCCTTCTCCCTCTCTCTCTCCCCCTGCTTGTGTTCCCTCTCTAGCTGCGTTTCTGTCTGTCAAATAAATAAATAAAATCTTTATATATATATATATATATATATATGTACATGTATATGAAATTTAAAGACAAAAGCGAATTAGGTGGTCTAACATAATCCTCATCAGATTTCCAGAGGAAAATTAGAATAGGGACAGAGACAGTATTCAAATAGATTGTCCTTTCACAGTACTCTATTAGGAGAAGAATTTCTCATATTTCATGAATGATTTGAATCCTTAGATTTAGGAAGCACAGTGGATCCAAAGCTTGAGAACAAGTGAGAAATCCACATTTCAGTAAATCACACTGAAACTGTATGACACTATAGTCAGATGTAAAAATATTACAGAGAACAGAGAGCAAAGGAATACCCCCTCTAATGCCCTAAAAATACATAAGGTGATTTGATTTCTAATTTCCCCGCCTGTTCTTGCTTCATTTACTTTCTTTCAGTGACTTCTTTTGGATTTATTGAGTTGTTTTTTGCTTTTTTTTTTTCTTTTTGCATTTAACCACTCCTTTCCCTGCCCAAACCTTCATAGTTTACATGTCTCTTTCTGTTGTCTCTTGTTTCTCTTGATTCTTACTCATCTAGTTGTTTTTTATGCTTGATTATCTTTGTGTAGAGATGATATTCTTTGGAAATTCACTTTAAGAATAATGTGAGGGCTAGGATGAAAGTGCCTTCTCTGTTAGTTTGCTTCTGCCAGGTTCTCAGTGGCACAACCATTCCAGGACCATTTTAATTCAAGTTCAGCATTTGGTATGTTTTAGGCCATCCAAATGGTGCTAACCTATGCTGCAAGTTTATCTTTACTGTGAGGCTAGCTCATTTTTCAGCAGGTCTCTTCAGTATAAAAAGTAGTTTTGACTGCTGGATTACTCCTCTGGGTTCTTGTTTTCTTTTAGATTTTGGTGTATGTATTCCTTACCATTTTGTTAGTTCTTTGATACTTATACAAACATGTTTTTATGTTTCATTTGGTTTTTTAAATTGTCCTTATTAGAATGATGATCTGAAAAGTACTGGTTCTCACCATTACCAAAGCAAAAATCAAATTATATCTTTTCAAAGACTCAGGTTGATGTTCTAAACTGGTAGTGGAGGGTAGCTGTCAGAAAATTTGTTCTGATTAATATTCCATGAAGAATGAATTGTTGTTTATTCCTAAAATGATGTATCACTGGGATAGGAGTAATAAAAATCTTCAAAAACCTGTTGTGTGATGTATAATTAGCAACAAAGTAATATTCAGAATAGCACCTTACAATGTAACTTTTTAAAAATATTTTATTTATTTATTTGACACACAGAGAGAGAGATCACAGGTAGGCAGAGAGGCAGGCAGAGAGAGAGGGGGAAGCAGACTCCCTGCTGAGCAGAGAGCCCGATGTGGGACTCGATCCCAGGACCCTGAGATCATGAGCTGAAGGCAGAGGCTTAACCCACTGAGCCACCCAGGTGCCCCTACAATGTAATTTGTAAATAAATAAAATAATGATATTTGTGGATGACTCACAGGGCATCTCCTTACTCAAGCTATTCCTTCTTCCCACTCCTTCCTTGACTTATTTAATCTGTCACAACTCTTGATAATCTGACCTCCTTAATATCTCTTCAGATTTGTGCCTTCTCATTCCTCTATCCTTTACCCAACTTGAGATCATCAACATCCCTCCCTGGAGTCTTCCAACCACTGTCCTCTGTCCTTTCAGACATTTAGCTATTGGCTCCCATTCTCAGGAGAAAGTCCCAGCTCTTGTGTGGCCCACATCCCACGCATGACCATTCGTTGCCTGCCAGCTCTTTAGAGTAAACCTTTCAGTGAAAAGTCAGAACAAACACAACAAAAATCCACCTCTCCTCAATAGTTTGTATTTTAGCTGCCCACCCCTCCCGCCCTGCCTTGCCTGGTAACCTTATGTTAGAATTATAGAGGCATCTGCACACATAGCAACCAGGGGGTGCACTTTATCACATGTTCCTACAGTGGCGACAGCTGTAGATTATGTCCTGTGTTCCTGAGGGATAGCCGCACACAACAGATAACTGGTGTCATCACCCAGTTCATCTTCAGATGTGAAGGACTCCAGTGACACCCACTTTTAGTCCTTGGGTCTTGGTGGTAAAGAAGAATCTTTGTCATCAGAGGACCTCAAGTTCATTGTTTTTTGTCCGATAGAATGAAATGACTCAGGTGCCTTCCTTTCATTTGTTTGGAATGTGTCATGCCTGTAGGATATTATAGGGCATCCTGACACAAGTACTTTTATCAACATCTAGTTGACAGTGCTACTTCCCGTTTTTTTGTTTTTGTTTTTTTCGGACCGTGTTACTTCTTGTTTTGTTGACTGTCGTCATCACTAAATCTCTCTCATTGATTGCACTACCACATTTTTTCTCTGTTTTGGTAATCTGACATACTGTTTTATTAGAGTTATTTGGCAAGTCCTGTTACTTCTGCCAAGTAAAGAATAGTTACAAGATATGCAAACTTTTTTAAAAACTTGATTTGAAGGCATTTTACGAATTTGCATTTTGATTTGCTGATAGGAGAATAAAGTACAACTATAGCTCCCCCAGTGGTGAGAAGTTTGTAGTAATCAGAGCTACACACCCTTTCACTCTCTTGCTGCCTGTTTTAAACATTTGTAATGCATTAGGACATTCTCATTGCAGCTTTCTTATCGATCTCGTGCTGTTCTTTGTGGGATCTCCCAAACAAATTGTATAAGCAAATAAAGACCACTGTAAATAGGCAGTCTGTATTGAGTAGTTACTGTGTACCAGGCACTATACTGTTTACCATGCATTAGTTCATTGCATTCTTGTAAAGGCTCTGAGTTAGAGACCATTATTATTCCCACTTTATAGATGGAGAAACTAGGGCAAGACTAACTGATAAATGGTAGAAGCTGGATTTGAACTGAGGTTTTAACTTCTGAGCAATTACCTTTCTAACCAGTGAAGGCTGGGTTAAAAACCAAAATGATTCATAGTATTTATGCTTTTGCCTCTGCTGTCATTAGGCTAAAATAAAGAGCCAGTACCTTTGTATTTTTACAGATTGCAGAACAACTTAGCACAACCTTTTTCATCTCTTTCTAAGAAATTTATAGTTTTATGTCTATTTTTAAAAAATGCTCTGGAGGATTTCATAAATATGACTTGGGCTTTTATTAACCTCTTTTGCTTTTATCTTTCCATATCTCCAGCAACCTTTATAATTTTTGAGAGAGCAGCTATCTTTGTAGGCTGTCTTATATGTTCACAGATGGTATTATTTTATCTGTCCTCATACCATCTGTAGCATCAACCTAGTCTGTTCCAATTGGTGTTATCTTTCATTTATGCAGGAGTGAGTTATTAAAATAAAACTTTATATTTGTATAGCATTTTGGGTAAACGTTAGGGTAAAACATTGATTTATTTTATCACAACAATCCTATGAGAAGAAAATTTAATTTTTTATTTTTTTCACCTCATCTTGATTTACTTTATATGTAGTCTTTGGAATTGAACTGAATCGATTCAAGAATTACTTATTGAACATATATTGTGATCCCAGAACTATGGGAATGAAGAAGTGATCCCTATTCTCACTGAGCTTACAGTCTAGCAGAAAAGACAGAGAAGTAAACACAATTAACGATTTCTACTATGGAAAGACAATAGAAGGTTGTATGGAAAAGGATGGCTGAGGATTAAATCTGGTCTAGTGAGTCCAAAAAGCCCTTTCAGAAGAAGAGTTAGTAGGAGTTTGCCAAACAAAGCAGAGCTGATAGATAGTAGAAAAGAGGAAGGGAGTCTTCAAGGTAGATTGAGTAGCAAACAAGGAGGCCTTGGTGTCAAAGAACCTGGAGTGACCAAAATACGCAACAAGTTCAGTCTAACTGAAACTTACAGTGAGGGAAAGAGCGTGGCAGCGGCCTGAACTGAGACTTGAGAGGTAAGCAGGGACCAGTTGCCTTGTGGGTCAGTGAAGGAATCTGGATTTTCGTCTAAGATCATTGGCAAGTCATTGATGAGATGAAAGCAGAGGTAAGACATGAACAGATTTGGGAGATGGTGCAGGCTACAGTGTGGAGACTAGATTGGAAAAAGGGACAGAAGTGGATGGAGGAAAGGTTAGGCTCTTTTTCTAGTCTGTGTGAGAAACAATTTTTACTTAAGCTAATGTAACAATAGTAGAGATGGAAAGAAGTGGATTGATTTAAGAGGCCACCCCACTGAGAATGGAGGAACCAGTGTGTATGTCTACAAAGCTCGGGTGTGTTCTGTGTCATGCTGAACCAGATGCCCATTCTACATAGTAGAGTATGAGCCAGAGAAAAATGGGACAAAATTGAAACCAAGTTAGTATGTGTGTCGTAAACAGGCATGACCTCACAAAGTAGTTTGAAAAATAATAAAGAGAAAAGCACTCATTTAATTGGGAAGTACTCAATTTAACAGTCAGCTAGACAGGATTCTGAGGCTTGCCCTTCACATCAGCGTGTGTGGTATCATTAGAACTTTGTTAGACAAACGTGTATTCAGTAGGTCATGTTTCCCTTTGGCCCTAAGTGTCAGTTCAGTCTTTCATTTTTTGCTTGCTTGTTCATTCAAAAAAACATCTACTGAGGGCTCACTGTCTACTAGGTTTGTTTACTTATCTCAGTCTTTAATACCACATTATGGCCGTCATAACTAGTGTGGGCCTTTGGCATTTATAGGTACTAGATGGGCCACATCCCATGTAAGGCACATTTAATCAATCAGGTTTCCCTTTAAAGTTGAAGCCTCACCATTTCCTCCCAAGTGGCCCACGCTGCAACTCTGGTCTCCCCTGTCTCCTGATGTCTTGTCTCCTGTGCTCTCTGTTACTGCCCCCAGTCTTTGTTCAGGCTCAGTATGCCTCATCGCACTTTAGTCAAACAGGTGATGAGTTCAGCCACCACCAGCAAGCGTCTGTCCAATTCAGTCAGACTAGAAAACTCCATTGCCCATTGTAGACCTATTATATTAGCCAAGGTAAAACGAGCAGTTGTAGCAAATAAATAAATACTCAATCTCAGTGGTTTAAATACGACAAAAGTTTATTTCTTGCTAATGTAAAGTCTAGCTAGTAGCAAATATGGGAGTGATGGGTTTTCTGCTCCACTAATAGACCTAGGCTAAGAGAGTCTTCAGGTGGCTTCCAAGATTGTTCTGGGCCCAACATTAAGCTGAGGAAAGAGCAGATGTAAAAGATCACATGGGAGTGTTTTATGGGCCCGAGCCAGAAGTGGCTTAATCGGTCTTGCTTACATTTTATTGTCTACAACTTGGGTACATGGCCATACCTAATTGCAGAGGGAAACTGGGAAATGTCTCTGTGTTTGCCCAGGAGGAATGGAAAAATGAGGCAGTTTCTGCTCCATCTAGCTAATGACTTGTATGGTGCCCGCTCTTTGATTCAAATGATAGGGATTAGGAAGGGCCAGAGACATGGAGGAGGAGTCTCTGTTTTTTCTAAGTAGCTGTTGTCACAGTGCTGGTCATGAAAGTGAGAAATGTCTCTATTCTGAATTCCTAACGTACCTTATAAATGTTTACTCTGTTCTCACAGGGAGATAAATGCTCGACTAGATGCTGTATCTGAAGTGCTCCATTCAGAATCCAGTGTGTTTGGTCAGATAGAAAATCACCTGCGTAAACTACCTGATATAGAGAGAGGACTCTGTAGCATTTATCACAAAAAAGTAAGTGTGATAGAAATCAGATCTCTTAAAACTGATAATGTTCTTTAGCACAAGAACACCACATGGTAAAGGAAAACCATCTCAGAGCTTTATCATTGTTATTATTTTGTGAAATCTTGTGGATAACCTGAGAGAATTCTTAGAACGTTTAATGGCACAAATTAAAGTTATTCCAGTTTTTACATTGTGAAAAGTAAGGTTTGCCCATTTCTGTTAACTACAGCAACACATAGAGGCCCTTCTGTTATAATACGGGGTGGTCACATATGTCATCCTCAAAATGTGGACCATAATCAAAATAGGAAATTTCTTAGACTGGCCATTTTTTTAAAAAAAGATTAATTATTTGAGAGAGAGAGAGTGCGTGCCTGCACATGTGCACACGGGTTGGGGAAGGTGCCAGGGAGAGAATTCCAAGCAGACTCTGTGCTAAACACACAACTAGGAGTGCCACTGGCTTGAGCCCACGATCCTGAGGTCATGACCTGAGCTGAAATCAAGAGTTCATTGCTTAGTCAACTGTGCCACCTAGGCACCCCTAAACTAGCCATTTTTAAAAAGAGATGCCTTATTTCTTTTGACCCCAGAACAACTTCTTAATTGACTTATCCAAAGGAAAAATCTGCTTATATATCTATGGTGGTATAGATATGCAAATGAGTTTGGGAATTGAAGCTAACTAAAAAGCATTATTTTGATTTTTAGCTCTTAAGCTTTACAGTTTGTCATAACAATAACAAGAGAGGATTTTCCCATGAGGCCAGCAGAGTTTTTTTCAACATAGACTTTGCTGATCAGAAAGGAGTGGCATGATATATTCAAAGTGCATAATGGGAAAAATCTGTAGCCAAGAATACTTTATCCAGCAAGGCTGTCATTCAGAGTAGAAGGAGAGGTAGTTTCCCAGACAAACCAAAGCTAAAAGGAGTTGAGGGCCACTAAACCAGTGCTTTAAGAAAATTTAAGGTGTTGGGGCGCCTCGGTGGCTCAGTTGGTTAAACGACTGCCTTCGGCTCAGGTCATGATCCTGGAGACCCGGATCGAGTCCTACATCAGGCTCCCTGCTCGGCGGGAGGCCTGCATCTCCCTCTCTCATTCCCCCTCCCTCTCTCACTCCCCCTCTCTGGCTGTGTTTCTGTCTGTCAAATAAATAAAATCTTTAAAAAAAATTTTTTTTAAGGTGAACTTGAGTATAAAGAAGAGACCAAAAGTGAAGTATAAAGGTAGGAAATCCAAAAGTAGTAAAAATGAATATTTCTGTAAAAAATCAGTCAAGGAACTCACACAGACACAAAAAAAATATAAAAATATAATAACATATACCTAAAACATGCGGAGAAGAGGAGAAAAGAGTGGGTTCAGACTTAACTATCAACTTAATATAGACTGCCATATGCAAAAGAGGTTAGGTACAAACCTAGTGGTAACCATATATCAAGAATCACTAGTAAACTTGTAAAGAATAAAGAGAAAAAAAATCTAAATGTATCACCAAAGAAAATCAACAAAACATCAAAGAGCGAAAGACAAGAAAAGATCAGAGAAAGTATTCAGAAACAACCACAAAACAAGTAATAAAATGTCAATGGATACATGTCTGTCAATTATTTTGAATGTAAATGGACTAAACAGTCAAAAGACAAAGGGTGACAGAATGAATTAAAAAACAGGACCCATCTACATGCTGCCTACAAGAGACTCATCCTAGACCTCAAGACACCAACAGATTAAAGTGAGGGGATAGAGAAACACCTACCATGTAAATGGATGTCCAAAGAAAGCCAGGATAGCAATACTTATATTGGGCAAACTGTACTTTAAAACAAAAACTGTAGCAAGAGATAAATAGGGCACTAAATAATAATAAAGGGGACAGTACCACAAGAAGATAGAACATTTGTAAATATATATGCACCCAATGTAGTACCCAAATACATAAACAGTTAATAATCAACATAGAGGAACTAATTGATACTAATTCAATTATAGATTAATGCACAGATCACCTAAACAGAAAATCAAGGGAACAGTGGCTTTGAATGGCACATTGGACCAGACTTAACAGATAAATTCAGAACCATTCCATCCTTAACCAATGGAATACACATTGTTTTCAAGTTCACACACAACATTCTCCAGAATAGGTCACTTATTAGCCCACAAAACAAACCTCAGAAAATTTGAGAAGATCAAAGTCATATCATGCATCTTTTCTGATCATAATGCTATGAAACTGGGAGTCAACCACAAGAAAAAAATCTAGAAAGACCACAAATACATGGAGGTTAACAACATTCTACTAAATGACGAATGGTGAATCAACCAGGAAATCAAAGGAGAAAGAAAAAAGTACATGGAAACAAATGCAAATGAAAACATGATGGTCTAGGAATGCTTGGGTGGCTCAGTCGTGAAGCTTCTGCTTTTGACTCTGGTCATGAACCTAGGGTCCTGGGATCGAGCTCCACTTTGGGCTTCACAGCAGGAAGCCTGCTTTTCCTCTCCCACCTCCCTCTGCTTGTGTTCCCTCTCTCACTGTCTCTCTCTGTCAAATAAAGAAATACAGTCTTAAAAAAATAAACATAAAACATGATGGTCCAAAACCCTGGGGACACAGCAAAGGCAGTCATAAGTGGGAAGTTTATAGCAATACAGGTGCTTACCTCAAGAAGCAAGACAAATCTCAAACAACCTAATCTTCCACCTAAAGGAGCTAGAAGAGCAACAAACAAAATCTAAAATCAGGAGAAGGAAGGAAATAATAAAGATGAGCAGAAATAAATGATATGGAAACTACAAAAACCACAATAGAACAGATAAATGAAAACAGAAGCTGGTTCTTTGAAAACAAATAGTAAGATAAATAAACCCTGAGCCAGACTTACCAAGAAAAAAAGAAAGTACTCAAATAAATAAAATTACAAATGAGAGAGGAGAAATAACAACACCACCACAGAAATACCAACAACCATAAGAGAATATTATAAACTATATCAACAAATTGTACAACCTGGAAGAAATGGATAAATTCCTAGAAATGTACCAACTACCAAAACTAAAACAAGGAGAAATAGAAAACTTGAACAGACCGATAACCAGCAAAGAAATTGATTGAGTAATCGAAACTCTCCCAACAAACAAACAAGTCCAGGACCAGATGGCTTCACAGTTGAATTCTACTAAACATTTAAAGAAGAGTTAATACCTAAAATTATTAAACTATTCTAAAAAATAGAAAAGGAAGGAAAGCTCCAAATTCGTTGTGAGACCAGAATTATCCTGATACCAAAACCTGATAAAGACACTATTGAAAAAGATCTATAGGCCAATATCCCTGATGAACATAGATAAAAAAAAAATCCCAACAAATACTAGCAAACTTAATCCAACCCTACATTAAAAAAAAAAATCATTCATCATGATCAAGTGGGATTTATTTCTGGGCCCCAAGGGGGATTCAGTATTCTTAAATCAACATGATACATCATATCAATAAGAGAAAGGATAGGAATCATGATCATTTCAATAGATGTAGAAAAAGCATTTGACAAAGTGCAACATTCATTCATGATAAAAAACCTTCAACAAAGAAGGTTTAGAGGGAACATACCTCAACATAAAGGGCATATATGAAGAACCTACAGCTAACATCATCCTTAATGGAGAAAAACTAAAAGTAAGATAAGAAGACAAGGTTGTCCACTCTCACTGCTTTTATTCACCATAGTACTGGAACTCCTAGCCACAGCAATCAGACAAGAAAAAAAAAACATCCAAAATGGTAAGGAAGAAGTAAAACTTTCACTATTTGCAGATGATATAATACTCCATATAGAGAACCCTAAACACTCCACCAAAAAACTTCTAGAACTGATAAATTGAGTAAAGTCCAATGGTACAAAATCAGTGTACAGATATCTGTTGCATTTGTATATACCAGTAATGAGGCAGCAGAAAGAGAAATTAAGAAAACAATCCCACTTACAAATGCACCAAAAATATTATGATACCTAGACATAAACCTAACCAAAGATGTGAAACACCTGTACTCTGAAAATTATAAAACACACACACACACACACAAGATATATATACATATATACACAGTGGAATATTACTTGGCTATAAGAACAGAATCTCATCATTTGTAATGTTGTGGATGGAGCCTAGAGAATATTATGCTAACTGAAAAAAGAAAAGAGAAATGCTGTATAATTTCACTTGTGTGGATTTTAAGAAGCCAAACAAATGAGTATGGGAGGAAAAAAGAGTGAGCAAACCATATAAGAGACTTTTTTTCTTTAGATTTTATTTATTTGAGAAAGAGGGTGAGAGAGAGAGAGAAAGAGCACAAGTAGTCTTTGCAGGGGCAGAGGGAGAGGGAGAAGCAAACTTTCCACTGAGGAGGGAACTTGACTCCATCACAGGACCCTGAGATCATGACCTGGGCTGAAGGCAGACCACTTAAGTGACTGAGCCACCCATGTGCTCCAAGGAGACTCTTAAATTATAGAGAACAAACTGACATTTACCAAAGGGAAGGTGGGTGGAAGGATGGGTGAACTAGGTAATGTAAATGAAGGAGTACGCTTGTGATGAGCACAGCGTGTCATGTATAGGTGTTGAGTCACTGAGCTGTATACCCAAAGCTGGTAGTACATTGTATGTTACCAACTGGGGTTTAAATGAAAGCTTAAAAAAAAAAAGATGAGTGATATATTGAAATATTATAGAGTTGGGTATTACTGAGCCATGAAAAGAAAGAGATCTTGACATTTGTGACAACATCAATAGACCTAGAGGGTACAATGCTAGGTGGAATAAGTCAGAGAAAGACAAATACCATATGGTTTCACTTATACATGGAATACAAGAAACAAAAATGAACAAATGGATAAGGAAAGTGTGGTGTATATTTTATTATTCAGCCATAAAAAAAAGTATGAGATTCTTGCCATTTGCAACAACATCAGTGGACCTAGAGTGTATTATGCTATGTGAAATAAGCCAGTCTGTGAAAAATGAAGCAAACGAATAAACAAAAAGGCAGAATTAGACATGTGAATAGAGAAAAAACTGACGGTTGCCGGAAGGGAGAAGGTGGGGAAAATGGATAAAAGTGAGTGGGATGTGCATGCTTCCTGTTATGGAATATATGTCATGGGAATAAAATGTACCTCATAGGAAATGCAGTCACTAATATTGTAATGACGTTGTAACAGATGGTTGCTTACCTTTATGGTGAGCAAGCATAATGTATAGAGTTGTCAAATTACTATGTTGTACACCTGAAACTAATGTAATAGCATATCTCAAATAAAAATAAAAATTAAAAAATAAAACTTCCACAACAATAAAAACACAGATGAAAGTAATTGAAGACAACACCAAGGAATGGAAAGACATTCTGTGCTCCAGTATTTGGAAGAACAGATATTGTTCAAATGTCTATACTGCCCAGAGCAATCTACAGATTTAATGGAATCCCTATCAAAATACCAACAGCTTTTTTCGTAGAACTAGAACAAAGAATCCTAAAATCTGTGTGGAACCTCAAAAGACTCTGAGTGGCTAAAGCCATCTTAAAAAAATGAAAAGCAAAGCTGAAGGCATCATAATTCTGAACTTTAAGTTTTAATACAAAGCTATAGAATCAAAACAATATGGTCCTGGCACAAAAATACGTCTATCAGTGGAACAGAATGGAAAATCCCAAAGCAAACCCACAATTAAATGGTCACTGAACCTTCAACAAAGCAAGAAAGAATGCCCAGTGGGAAAAAGACAATCTTGGAGTACCTGGGTGGCACAGTTGGATAGCATCCAAGTCTTAATTAGTTTTGTCTCAGGTTATGATCTCATGGGTCCTGAGATTGAGCCCTGCATTGTCAGGCTCTTCGCTCAATGAGGAGTTTGCTTGAGATTCTGTCCCTCTCCCTCTGCCCCTCCCCCCACGTGCAGTCACTCTCTCTTGGAAATAAATAGATGAATCTTTTTAAAAAATGAAATTAAACCACTTTCTTACAGCATACACAGAACTAAATTCAAAATGGATTAAATACCTAAATGTGAGACCTTGAAGCCATAACAATCCTCGAAGAATACACAGGCAAATAACTTTTTTGACATCAGCTGTAGCAACTTCTTTCTGGGTAGTGTTTCCTGAAGAAAGGGAAATAAAAGCAAAAATAAATGGTTGGGACTACATCAAAATAAAATGCTTCTGCACAGTGAAGGAAACAGTCAACAAAACTAAAAGGCAACTTATGGGATAGAAGAAGATATTTGCAAATGACATATCCGATAAAGGATTAGTATTGAAAATATGTGAAGAACTTATGTGGCTCAACACCCCAAAACCAAATAATCCAGTTAAAAAATGGGCAGAAGACATGAACAGACATTTCTCCAAAGAAGACATCCAGATGACCAGTAGACACATGAAAATATGCTCATCCTCACTTATCAGAAAAATGCAGATCAAAACTACAGTAAATATCACCAGTAAATATCACCTCACACCTGTGAGAATGGTAAAATCAACAATAGGAGAAACAACAGATGTTGGCAGGGATGTGGAGAAGAAGGACCCCTCTTGCACTTTTGGAGTGAATGCAAAGTGATGCAGCCATTGTGAAAAACAGCTTAGGGGTCCCTCATAAAGTTAAAACTACCCTATGATCCGGCAGTTATACTACTGGGTATTTACCCAAAGAATACAAGAATGCTAATTCAAAGGGATACATATACCCTTATATTTATTGCAGCATTATTTATATTTTGTTTTGCCAATAATTTGCCAAATTACAGAAGCAGCCCAGGTGTCCATCGATTGATGAATGGATGAAGAAAAGGTGGTGTATGTATATACACATACACACAGTGGAAATCAGCCATCAAAAAGAGTGAAATCTTACCATTTGCTAGGACACGGATGAAGCAAGAAATTATAATGCTAAGCGAAATAAGTAAGAAAGACAAATATATGATTTCAGTCATATGGAATTTAAGAAACAAGCGAAGGGAGAAAATAAGATTGACAAGCACTCTTAGCTATACAGAGCAAACTGATGGCTGCTGGAGGGGAAGTGGGTGGGGGGATGGGTGAAGTAGGTGATGGGGATTCAGAAGTGCACTTGTCCTGATGAGCACTGGGTGATATACGGAATCATTAAATCATGATATTGTACACCTGAGATTAACGTAACACTCTCTGTTAAGTACACTGGCATTAAAATAAAAACTTAAAAGTAAATTAATGCCAATTAAAAAACAAGAGATTTTTCATACTTACAGAAATAATTTATCTTCAAAATATGCTTAGAATTAACAAAAATCAATCAAGTGTGTTTATAATTGTTGATAAACTTTCTGTAGTGTTTTACCTGTTGTGGGAGTCATTCACATACGCTAGACCCTTTGTCACATGTAGAAACTATGAAATTGAGGAGCTACTGTGTGTCTCACCTTCTCACTAAAGGGAGACTGTACACTGTTACCTCTGTATAATGCTACCACGGCTTGCATTACCGTGGATAAAATGATGATGCTGAGAAGAGAGTTAGTAGCTTGTTAGTAAGGGACAGAATTAGTATTTAAACCAGGGTCATTGACTGGGTTTTTAGTGGGTACACGTTGGACATGACCATTTTTGATGTAGTAGTTTTGACTACCATTGCATTTTTTTCCCTGGTTATCCTGACATGAGGCATCTTTATTTTCTGCCCAATGTAAATCCTTGACAATGTAATAATTTTATTATAGAACAGTTTTTATGTGCCTACATTTTAGTTGTGACCAGTTTTTCATTAGTCTTTACTTTTTTTAGTCCTTTCCCCCACAAAGTTTTACTGGAACGATAAGTACTGCTTCTGAGAATACTTGCAGTGCCCAAGAGGACTTATGTAACTGCTCCATATGCTTCAGCTAAATTTGAAAACAAAGAATAAGCCAGAATTGGGAAATACTAATCCCTCGGGAAGAATGCATGAGTTGGTTACGGGGTCACTGGAGTCTTCTGTGCTGCGAGTTGGTGCCCTCGTGGTGTTGCTTTACTGGCGGTAACAGAGCTTGTCCTCATACTGGACCGCCCATTATCTGCGCTTCTGGGTACCCGCCATCAAAGCAGTCTAGAAGCAGGTGGTCACCTTCTGATACCCTCTCAGAAGGTCCATGATAGCCTAACTCTTTGTCACAGTGCTGATGACATTCGTCTCACTTCATCTCTTCACGAGGCATTTTATCATCGCACATCGCCATACGAAGGCTGAGTACAGTATAATGTATTTTGACAGGAAGAGAGAGAGAGACCACCTTCATATAACTTTTATTACAGTGTATCATTGTGATTTTTCTACTTGATTATTAGTGATTGTGTACCTCTGACTGTGCCTAGTTTATCAATTAAACTTTATCATAGGTACACGTGTATAGGAAGAAACAGTACATATGGGGTTAGGTACTATCTGTGGTTTCAGATGTCCATTAGGGGTGTTGGAACATATCCCGCATAGATAAGAGGGGACTAGTGTAGCTGAAAGTTTTATGGTTGACCTTTTTGAGATTACATTTTGAGTGGATGTCAAACCATTTGTTAGGTAGTATCCCTGGTCCAGTGCCTGACCACCAGTGCATGTTTCCCTTCATCAAGGAGTACGTCTCCAAGAACCTTGTCTTCACTGCTTGAAAGGTCTCACTGACCATCGTTAAAGATTTTTGGTTTTCTCAAGAAAAAATAAGGACAAAGCTGAGAAAGTTACTAATTGCTAACTAAAAGAGCTAAGTCAAAGTATCCATGGCATCAAGACGGAAGCATCTTTTCGTGGTGCTGTGGTTCCTGTTGTGCTTCGCTTCCTCTTTTTAAAATTTACTTTGATGTTTTCAGTCCATAGGGTTGTGTATTTTCAAACGTTTTAAAAACTCTGGTAAAAGTCAGGATCTAACTCTTTTTTAAAATTGAGATATAATTGACTTGTAGCATTCTACGTATATATGTATTGTGATGTACCACATAATCAATAGTCTGATGTATGTATATTTTGAGAAATAATCACAATAGGTCTAAGTAACATTTGTCACCAAAAAACCTAGTTACAAAGCCTTCTTTTTCTTTCTTTTTTTTTTTTTATTGTTACTTAAATTTTTTTTCCAGTGTTCCAAGATTCATTCCCCATTGCCCACACCCAGTGCTCCACGCTTTAGGTGTCCCCAGTACCTACCACCAGGCTCTCCCATCCCTCCACCCCCCTCCCTCCAAGTCCCTCAGGGACTGGATTGGAAGAGATTATGCTGAGTGAAATAAGCCAAGTAGAGAAAGTCAAGTATCACATGGTTTCACTTACTTGCGGTGCATAAGGGGTAACCTGGAGGACAGTGGGAGAAGGAAAGTAAATGGGAACTAGGGTAATCCAGGGAGAGAAACGAAACAACAGAGACTCTGGACACAGAAAGCCTTCTTTTTTTTATGAGAACTTTTAAGACCTCCCCTCTTGGCAGTGTTTAGACATATAGTGCTGTATTATTAACTGTAGTTACCATGCTTTACATTACATCTCCGGGACTTATTTATTTTATAATTGGAAGTTTGTACCTTTTGATCATCTTCACGCATTGCATCTACTTGCCTTCCGTGACCCACCTCTGGCAACCACAAATCTATTCTCCATATCTGTGGGTTTACCTTTTTTTTTTTTTAGATTTTACATAAAAGTATAATCATATGGTATAGGATTGGATTCATTTTAAAAGTAATCAAGAATGACTTGTTTTAGAGTTTTAAACTGTACTTGGTGAAGGAACTTATGACTCACTCAGAAGTTGTTCCTTATTGCTGTTTTAATATTTACACAAGTGTGCCTGAAGATTGATTTGAAAAGTGAGGATTAGAAATGACTTGGTAACAGACCAACTTTAAGAAGTCTAAATGCTTTCAACCAAATTTTTATAGATTAGTTAGCTGGCTCTTGGAACACACCATCAAACACATGTCTGTTCTTTATCATTAGATTACTCTAAATAAGCTTCTGCGTTAGGCACCAAATGGTGAGTGATAGTCTGGGTACAGGCTGTGCCAATTATGTAAAATTCATAAAATGGTTAGGAGCACTGTTTGGATATTGTGGAAGTGGTAAGCCTAGGCCATATGGCTGTGTGGAAAGTGCCATGGAATAGTCACAAATATGTATTTTCATGTCTATAATAATAGAAGATACCAAGAAGGCTGACCCTGAAACAAAACAAACATTTCTTTACTGGTAAAAGTATTTTACTTTTATATATATATATATATATATATATATATATATATATATATATATATAAAAATAAATTCATATTTATATATATGAATATAAATATATATAATTAGTATCTTATAGTAAAACTTCAAATCCAAATCTTAGAAAACAGTGTTAGTCTTAGAAACCAATATTAACTTTGCTCAAGAACTGTTTTGTAAGAAAATGATACATAACTGCTAAGATGGGTGAATACATTTAAAGGATTATAGCACTTAGTAAATGTTAGAGGAGACTGTTTCCAGAATGTTGTAGGTGAGGATAATTTCTTGGCCCAACTGGTATAAGCCTAGAGCCACCTTCTCAGTGTGGAATTTAGGCTGGAGTTCTTGCAGTCGCATGATGACCTGTTTCCACACTTATGGATGTGTTCTAAAGCTCTTCTGCGGAGAAGTTTGCTGCTGGAAATGGGGTTGAACATAACCCTAGGAGCTACTGCTTCACTCTTCTCTTCAGCTTCCTGGCAGTTCTACGGAGTTTTTTTCTTTAAGAAACTTGAAAATGAACTGCCTTGGGCACTTAAAACTCAGTTACAAAGCACTTCATTTTCACTTTGTTCTGTTGCTGACTTAAGTTTTATATCTGAGGGTAAAAAATCTATCCCTTTCTTGTCTCTCAAATTATAATAATTATAAGAGATTATTAGTCAAAAACCATTGAAATGTTTACTTTTGTTCTTCACTTTTGTTATATGTGTTTTTTTTAATAATTAACTATTTGTTGGCCAAAAATCTTCTAGGATCCACAATACAAAAATCCAGCTTCCTGTATGTATCTGTCCTATCATAGAGTCAGTGGCCTTTCTGGGGAAGAGATACTTTATGATACACTTTAGATTCAACTTTTATTCCGTTGGACCTAACTTATTTTTTTTGCATAATTTACTTCATTTCTTTTAGTTAATTCTTTCTAAATATGTCCTTAGCATTAATTTGTTTTATGTATACTATTTATTTTTTTATTTTATTTTAATTTTTAAAGATTTTATTTATTTATTTGGGGAGGAAGCACAGAGGGAGAGGGAGAAGTAGACTCCCTGCTGAGCAGAGAGCCAGATGTGGGGCTCAATCCCAGGACCCCAAGATCATGAGCCAAAGGCAGACACTTAACTAAGCCACCCAGGTGCCCCTTTATGTACTCTTTATTATGTGTACTTATCATTAACTCAAGATACTTATTTTCATCAGATATTCTATTTTATTTTACCAGGTCCAACCTAGACTGATTGCCCTCTATACTAGTTGTATAGCTATCTTCTTTGATTTATTTCCCTTGAATTGAGTCTTCTGTTCACTCTTTATGAATTCTGTTTTCCTTTTAGTTTATCATTTCATTCTGATAGAGTGTATTTTCTAGAAGAATCTGAGAAAGGTATTGGAATACAATTGACAACCTCAACTCCCTTGAGCAGTGAGGAGTTGAGGGCATTGACTCCTGTACAGTTGAAAATCTGTGTATAACTTTTGACTCACCCAAAACTAACTACTAATAGCCCACTGTTGACCTGAAGTTTAATGATAGTTGATTAACATGTTTTGTATGTTGTATTTTATTATATACTGTATTCTTACAATAAAATAAGCTAGAGAAAAGAAGGTGTGAAGGAAATCATAATATTAAGAAAATTTCTTCTGAGGAAGAGAAGTGACTTTTGCATACAAAAATATCTGTATAGAAGCGGGCCTGCACAATGCAAACCTACGTTGTTTGAGGCTCAACAGTAGATGTTTTGAAATGTTGAGGTCTGGAAATGTCTTGTTTTCTTCTTTTCTTCTTCTTCTTCTTCTTCTTCTTCTTCTTCTTCTCCTTCTCCTTCTCCTTCTCCTTCTCCTTCTCCTTCTCCTTCTCCTTCTCCTTCTCCTTCTCCTTCTTCTTCCCCCTCCTCCTCCTCC
>PITA01022086.1:19773-31254 GCA_004023965.1 Spilogale gracilis | reverse complement strand
GGAAGAGGGTAAAGAAAAGCTTTCTCTTACAGTGTAATACCAGCTAATAAGTGTCACCATTTGACAACCACCAAAGTTTTAACTGTTGTAGGCAAGCTATCACTGGGTGCTAAGCCAATGGAGTCAGATTTAGTGAGATGTAGACTATTTACACAAAGCACCTACATGCAGAATAATATTAATTACAAATGAAGACATAGTAACATTATAGTGGAGGAACCAGACAGACATCCTCTTAAGGGAGAGATCAAAATCATCATCATCAGGGATGAGCCCAAATAGAGCCCAGGAGGCATCATTTGTTTCCTGGTGCTTGGGGACTGAGGACAGAGCATCACTTCTGTCATCTTCCTGCCAGAAATGTACAGTGACTAAGCTCAAGGCATCACAGGGCAGACCCAAATGGAGGGACATTCCATACCTATGTAGGATGTCAAGGTCATGAAATGAAAAACTGGGAAGATTTTTCAGATTTTTAAAAACTAGACTAGACACATAGCATGAAATACAATGTGGGGTTCTGGACCAGAAAACAAGTGTTTTGCAACAAAGGACATTGTTGGGACAATGGGTGAAACTTGAATAGGATCTTAGGTTAGACTCTTTCATAGAAAGAATGATAAAATAAATGTAAAACTTTAACATTTGGGGTGTTTAGTTGTATATAAGTAAATGGAAATTGCTTATTCTATTTTTGTAACTTTTCTGTATGTCTAGAGTTATTTCAAAATTAAAAATTTAAAACAAAGTAGATAACACTAAGTCAAAGAAGGGCATTCGCACTACATTATAGCGGTGTATATGTGAATTATTCTGCTATCTTCGTGGTTAATGTGAAATGGTGTAGGCCCCTGGGTGGCTTTCAGAGGGAAGCAACCTGTTCAGATTTATGTGTCCATATGCACCAGTTTTACAAAGTACCTCACAGAAGGGCACCTGGGAGGCTCAGTCAGTTGAGGGTCTGCTTTCAGCATAGGACATGATCCCAGAGTCCTGGGATCCATCCCCGCATTGGGATCCCTGAAGAGTCTGCTTCTCCCTCTCCTACTGCCCCACCTCCCAGCTTATACTTTCTCTCACTGGCTCTCAAATAAATAAAAAAATCTTTAAAAACAAAACAATTTTTTCATGTGTCTGCTAGCCATTTGTATATCTACATTGGAGAAGTGTTTGTTCATGTCTTCTGCCCATTTTTTGACAGGATTATCTGTTTTTTGGGTCTTGAGTTTGAGAAGTCACTTATTATAGACCTTGGATATCAGCCCTTTGTCTGTGGTGTCATTTGCAAATGTCTTCTCCCATTCCGTGGGTTGCCTCTTTGTTTTGTTGACTGTTTCCTTTTCTGTGCAGAAGCTTTTTATCTTGATAGTGAAATAAATCAAGCAGAGAAAGTCAGTTATCATATGGTTTCACTTGTAGAACACAAGGAATAGCATGGAGGACATTAGGAGAAGGAAAGGAAAAACAAATTTGAGGAAATTGGAGAAGGGGATGAACCATGAGAGACTGTGGACTCCAAGAAACAAACTTGAGAGTGTTAGAAGGGAGGAGGTGGGGGGATGTGTGAACCTGGTGGTGGGTATTAATCTATGCACATCTTGCATAGAGCACGGGGTTTGGTGCATTAACAATGAATCTTGGAACACTGCATCAAAAGCGAATGAGTTATTTTATGGTAACTAATGTAATACAATTTAATCAATTATTTAATTAATTAAAACAAAGTGCATCCCAGGGAACATGCCATTTGGTTGTCTTCATTTTTCAGATAACATTTAATATCTGAAAAATGTTCCACTGAAGTCGATAGACCAGACTTCTTAACAGTGTTCCTCGTTGCTGGGTCCTCACATTGTATCCAGCATGTCCTCCCAATGTAGTGGCGAAGGTCTTCGAGCACCATCAGAGAGCACATCCTTTCTTTCCCACAGGACATTCTGATGGTGCTCTTGCTGGTCCAAGTATGAGCATTTTGCTGGTTCCTGCTCCTCTCTGTCCTGTTTCTTCCTGTGAGGGTGGTGTCCAGTCACACCTTGTGCACAATTGTTTCGTCCGTTTTCTTTGCCAGGGCATCTCAGCAGTGTAATATTTTGGACCACAGAATAAAGGTGGTAAACTACATTACTGAAATAATTAAGCAATATTTCTTTAAAGATTTATTTATTTGTGAAGGAGAAACAGAGAGAGAGCAAGGAGAGTGGCAGAAAGAGAGGGAGACAAGCAGACTCCCCACTGAGCAAGGAGCCCTGCTGCAGGGCTCAGTCGCAGAACCCTAAGATCATGACCTGAGCTGAAATCAAGAGTTGACACTTATTTGACTGAGCCACCCAGGTACCCGTAATTATGCAATATTTTTAAAAAATTAGTGGGTCAGAATAGTTACCAGTAAAGCTTTTTAAATGTTTTTCCTCTGGTTGTTTCTTGGGTTTCTGACCACCTCCCCCCAAAAAAGTTAGTGGTTTCATTTTCATCATATTTTTTACAATTCTATAACTTCATCACAAACCAGGATGAACTGCAGTAATCTGTGTCTCACTCCACCACTAAAATGTGGGCAGTGTCCATATTTTAGCATACCCCCAATACACAGCACACTGCTGAGTCAGGAAGAACTCAGGGCACTTATGTTGCAATGTACTCTTCAAGAAAGGCTCACTTTGGAGTTTAGGAGGCAATGCTCAGGTGTAAAGCAGAGGAATATATTGAATAGTTAGTTGTCTTTATAATTTTTCTTAACTTCTTCAACATACTTTTACTGAGTAGCTATGACCCTGAACCGTGCTATGTGCTAGGTCCCATGGAGACAAAACAAGCAGATTCCCAGAAATTAAATTCTCCAGAGGGCGCACACACAGGCTGAATAGACAGATGAATGGATGACTGGGTAATATTATTACAGATGATGTTAGTTCTCCAGAAGTTGTAATTGGTGTGGTAATAAAATAAAGGGGAGAGCAGTTTAGACGGGAGTAAATAACGCTTCTCAGCAGCGGTGAAACAGACGCGGATGCTTGGAATGAAAGGAAAAGTTTGGGAAGCACTGTGGAGGCTCTTCCAGCAAAGTCAGTCACACATTCAGGAAAGGGTGTGGTAAGTACCCCGGCTGTGTAGGGTGCTGACCACAGTGCTGACCCAGGACAGCCCTGGTGCCCAGTCATCCCGGAGACATGGGCACAGGGGGCAAGCTGGTGCAGGCCAGAGAGACAAAGACATTAAAGCCCGAAAAACAGTCTGGATTTTATTCCAATGCAGTGGGAAGCTATTGGTGGGTTTTAAGCAGGGAATGATGTGATATAATCTGTATCTTTTAAAGATCTATCTGGCTGTGGGGAGAAGGGCTTGGAGGAAGGTGCAGACTATGATTTGCTGATGTGGATAAAAGTGTTCAGACTGAGTGAAATGATCAATAACGCACTAACAAATGTCCAACTACGTGCCAGGAAGGCTGTTTTTCAAAAATGTGTGTAGACAGAAGTTGGGTTGGAGAAGTCCTTCATGAGCCTATTTATTAGGTTTACATAAGGACTCTTTTATGGTCCACAGATTTTTATTGCCCATCTGTTTTATTGAAGTATAATGTACCTACAAAGAACAAGCTTCAAAATCTATGGCCTCATGAGTTATGGAAATGCAAATATCCCTTTGTAATCACCACTCAGACCAAAAAAATAGCTCATTAGCGCATCCATTCTGCTCCCTTGTGTTTTTTCCCATCACCCTCTTTTTTCTCAGTCCATTCTAGCCACTGTTGTGACTTCCAGTGTGTAGGTTATTTGTAAACTTCATGAGATGAATGAGATAATGTGTTGAATATAGCAGCAGGTCATTTATTCATACTATGCTACTCCTATGTACACCCTTCGTCTTATGTGCATATATACCAATTTAACCATTTTACCATTGGTATTCATTTGGGTTGCTTCTAATTCTTCCCTCTGTGAGTAATGCTGCTATGAAAATGCTTTTCAAATGCTTTGGTGTATGTATGCACACACTGTGGTTGAATGTATACCAAGTACTGAAATTGCTGGTCATGGGGTACATGTGTGATCATGGTAGACCCTGCTAAGTAAACTTCCAAAACTGTTGAACTCTCACTAGCCCTGGAGGAAGGGTCCAGTTGCTTCACATCTTTACCAACACTTGCTTTGTTTTGTTTTGTTTTGTTTCGTTTCAGTAGTTTTAGATCTGGCAGGTACCTAATTGTGATTTTAATTTAATCTTTGTGGTAACTGATGAAGTTGAGCAAATTTTCATTGATTCTTAGCCATTCAAGTGTCCTCTTCTGAAGTGTTTAGGTATATTTCCATTTTTCTTTTGGATTAATTATTTATTAACTTCTTTCTAGATTCTATGAATGTCAGGGAACTTTTCTATCTTTTTTGGTTTGCTTTTCAACCCGGTTAGTGATGTTTCCTAGTGAAAAGTTCTGCCAGGCCTAGGGGCATAAGGTGGGGTCTGGGGTATACCTCCTGTTCAAACTGCTCCCCACACCTCAAATTTAGCAAAATATGCCAAGGCTTGCCCTTTTACGGCAGACAGGAACCCCCCAGGCCAGGCTTAGAGGGGTAGGAGGAGAAGACTTACCTTAAATTAAGATTGAGGGATGGAGGTGTAAGTAACACAGTGGATAGTATTCATTTCACTTAGGATGCAGACCCTGTTTATAAGTCACAGGTGTGCCAGATTCCCATCCAGAGGAAAGAACAACTTCTTTGAATTTCCTCAGCTCAATTCACTCCTTAAAAATAGGAAGTCAGGGGTTACCTGGGTGGCTCAGTTGTTTAAGCGACTGCCTTCAGCTCAGGTCATGATCCCAGAGTCCCGGAATCGAGCCCCGGATGGGGCTCCCTGCTGCTTGGTAGGAAGCCTGCTTCTCCCTCTCTCACTCCACCTGCTGGTGTTCCCTCTCCAGCTGTGTTTCTCTCTGTCAAATAAATAAAATCTTTAAAAAAATAGGAGGTCAGGAGACAAAAATTAAGTTTCATTTTGATTATATTCCCCATGTCATGCTCATTCAGTTTCCCGGAATCTTTTCCTGGGCAGCTAACTCCCTACTTAGCACTCATTATTTGTCAGACCCGTGGCAGGTGTCCCAGATGGGCCTCCAAGGCAGAACCCCACTGTGTGCCCTGCCCTGCCACATAGCTGTCCTTCCTTGCCATACCTTTGTAGGTGCTCAAAAGGCCCAGGAAATGCAAAGAGAAGCACATACCCACCTGCTGAAGGAGGGAAGAATAATCCACTGTCCTGGTGGGACACTGTCCTTGGGGCCACTGTCCTGGTCCATGGCCTCCCAGTGATTTAGTTTACCCACAGGGAGAGCCTCATGCCACTGATGCATCCCAATTGGAGATGACACAAAGTACATTATTCCCATTTATCTCAAATGTATATTGTTCTCATATGTCCTTTGAACCTCTGTGTCAAGTGTAGGATTGATTCTCAGACTTAAAATTAGTGGAATTTTGTGACTTTACTAGGAAGAAAAAATACCTCATTCTAAGAAGTGTTAGGGAAGTAAAACTTTCTTATTCTTGAGTTTGTATTTTCCTGTTTTTAAGGCTTTGTAGGTATTACAGATATCATCATGCAATTTAGATTTTATTCCCCCTGGAGAACAGATGACTTCAAAGTGATTTATAGCAAGTGAAGTTGGCAAAATTATGGAGATTAGTGATAAGAAGTAAGGCAAGGGAGAGAGAGGAAAAAAGAAGGAAAAACAATTTTGAGCAGGGGATTTAGGACGAGGCAGTGTGCTTTAAAGCATGGGGAAGAAAGTGAGACGCTCAGACCCAGCAGGCATTATCGTAGCCAGAGGTACTGGACCGCTTGTTGAGTGGAGCCAGCTCCCAGAGACCGGCTGTGGTGTAGACAAAGTGATGACATCACCCCGGTCTATACCCTGTAGGAGTAACTGAGAGTTTACAGCCTGTTTCACATCCCCATGAAGTGAAAAATGAGCATTTTTCATCCATTACACCTTTGCATGATGGACTTGTCCCAATACTGGTTTGGAAAATCGAGCTCTCTTCAGCTCATGAACTAGCGGGTTAAACATTGAGCATGAGGCTCGTTTCCTCACTGCTCATTCTTATTCTGTCTTGGTCACCTCAGTCCTTCCACTGTGTGTGTGACCTTGTCTGAACTACAGACGGAATGGATGGGAATACTCAGCATCCCCAAACTCTGCTCTGGACCTTTCGTCATCCCCCCACTGCTCCTCATGCTGGGTGATCTCACTGTCTGTACCAGGCAAGACTTGGCCTCACTGAACATCACTCTCCAAAGCAGGCGCTGACATTCTTGCACACTCTGGAGACCAGTCTGAGGAGTTGGCTTAGTTTTGTTATCACTCTTCTAAACGATCCCCTTTAACTTGATGGAGCAGCCAAAAAGTCTTACAAAGAACGGAATCATGTTATAGAAAACAAGGCTGAGGATGTGAAGTTTAACTAGTTCTACTCCCAAGTACAAGTTGCTTTAGAATATAGTACTAATAGAAAGTTTGAGGCATAGTAAGGCCAACAGATCAGGGAATGACTGCCATTCAAAAAATGGTTTGCTAATCACAGTTCCCAAGAAAAGAGGGCACACCATGCCCCAGTGGGCCACACAAGGAAGTGCCAAGGTTGGTCTGGAGGCAGAGAGAGTAACGGGAAAACGTGGGCAAGAGGATTTACTGTGGTTTCCATGGGAAGGAATGTGTGAGGGAGAGTAGCAGGTGTAGGACTGGCTAATGTGAATAATTCCAGGGGCCCGGGGGCACAGCAGCTGTCCTTGGTTGTTTGGTACCTGGTCCTGGGGGAGGTCATGGCAGCCGGATGGTAGTTTGGAGTATCCTCCATAAAGGAAGTGGTTGGGATATGGACTCTGGAAAGGGCTATCTCAAACTTCAGGGTTATCAAGGCCCCAAGATGTCAAAGCATCAAGTACAGAAAATACAAGACATGGTTATTATACAAATACAACTTCTGTGCAGCGCCAGCTCATTTTGGGGTGGGTGCAAGGAAATGCAGAGCTGACCGAGCATGACCCTGTTTTATGACCCCTCCTTCTTAATTCAAGGTGGACTTCCAGGTGTGCCATGCCTGAGGGGCACCTCTGCCTTAGCTCACCACACCCTTCTGAATTGAGGCGTTGGTCATTCTCTGACCCACTTTTGTATTTCACCTCTCTCAAGAGGTGCTCCTGGCAGTTTTAACTCTTTTTCCCCTATTTACTGTGTTATGATTTTAATTTTGTTAAATTAACGTTTGTTGAGTAGAGCCAGAGAATGAGGGATGGTAAGTCACATTCAATGAAAGACCACAAGAGAAATTGAAATAGAGGTCATTACTCTATAGGTCCTGGAGGGAGTACATGCATACCTCTAGGGACCAAAAGGGGAGGCCAAGGGAGGGTGCAGACAAAGAGCAGAAAAAAATAGCAGGACCTGGGGCTCATGGATTCATATTAAGTTGATGATGTGAATGCTTTAGAGAATGCTGAAATAAGGCCAGATTGTTCCAATCAAACCAAAAGAGTGGGGTTTTGTTCAGTTCCAGAAGGGTCTTATCTAAGGGGCACAGGAGGGGAAGCCCTGGAAGATGGTGGACACTGTCTATCACAAGGGCTATTGAAAAGTCATGTCAGGAACTTACATTTGCTTTTGACGCTACAGGCTGCCATCTAGGGCATATGCTTGCAAGAGGGGGCTGGTGTCATTTAGGTACCCTGGAGGCCATTTGACCAAACAAGATAGATGCAAGCACACCAATGCCATTAAGTAGCTGAGCTAAACTCTCAAGAACCTGCCAACACAAGCAAGCAAGAACGCCTTGTCTTTCTTCCCAGTGCCTGGCACAGCACGGATATAAAACACTCATTAGTACACAGCATGAAATCCATGACTTGGGTACTTGGGACCACCAGGGACCTTGTGCATTCCATGTAGCACTCTTGGAAAGTAGATGTCATTAAAAAAAAAAAAAAAAAAAGTCTGTGTCAGCTTAAATTGGCTCAAGTTCAGATTTAAGTGCTTTGAGCAGCTGGGGCTAGCTTTGCCTGCCCCTACTGGTTATGCTCTGGTGCCCGCAGCGCTGAGACGTTCCTGTGAGTCTCCTTCCCTATCTCTGTGAAATTTCATGTCTCTTTGGTTCAACAGTTGCTGAGAAAGGCCCAGTTGTAGTAGGGACCACCATGACCTTGGTCCCTTGTAGGCGTCCTTCTCTACCACCTTTTCTGAGTTGGATCGGCAAGCCTCCCCTGGCTGCAGGGCTTGGGGGGCTGCTCTTGCATCATTTCGTGCTCCATTTGCATACTGGCTACAGGAGCAGAGATAAAAGCATTTCTTTATATACAGCCTCTTTGGGGCTTTTGCCCACATTTTAATTGGATTGTTTATCTTTCAGAGTTGAATAATGAGATTCTTTATATATTCTAGATAGGACTTGTTTGTCAGGCATGTGGTCTGCAAACCTTTTCTCCTAGCTTGTCATTTTGCCTTCTTAACAGGGTCCTTCCCAGAGCTGAGGGTTTTAATTTTGATAAAGTCAAATTTATTGATTTTTGGCTTTTAATTTGTCACTGAGCCTTCCATCCTGAAGATTTTCTCCATTTTTTTCTTCTAATGATTTTATAGATGTGTGTTTTATGTATGAAACTGTAATCCATTTTTACTTAGTTTTCTGTGTAAAATATGAGGTTGAGGCGTTTGGTTTGGGGCCTTTTTTTTTTTTGGTAATGTATATGCAATCAGGAAACAATATCTATTTGCCCAAAAGACTGTCCTTCCTCTATTGGATTAATTTTCCATGTTTATCAAAAGTCAATTGGCCAGGAGTCTCTTTGGCACTAGGTGCACAAGAATAGGACTGATACAGAGAAAATGATTATAGGCCACGTACAAGAATAACATGTAAATTTGTGAAGGGCATCATATTTTTTTAAATGTCACTAAATTGTACATTAAAAACAGTTACAGTGGCAAAATTTATGTTAATATGTATTTCCACAATTTTTTATCTCCATAATTTAAAATAATGCAATATCAGAACAATCATTGAATTATATACTTTCAGTGGGATAATTGTATGGGACATGAACTATATCTCAATAAAGCTCTTTAAAAATGCAACTAAAGCAAAAAAAAAAATCTATTGGTTGTACCTGTGTAGGTTTATTTCTGGGTTTTCTATTCTGTATTGTTGACCTATGTAACCATATAATAAACCACATCTGTGTATAAGTCTTCAGTTCAGGAGAGTGATTAATCCATATTAGTTTTATTTTTCAAAATTGCTTAGATCTTCTAGTTTCTTTGTCTTTTCATTTCATATCAATTATATAATATATTGTTTATATCTACAAAAATCTTTCTGGGGCTTTGATAGAAGCCTGTGCATCATTTTAGGAAGACATCTTTACAATGTTGAGTCTTCCGGCCCTTGAACACAAAATGTCTCTCCCTTGACTTAGATCTTCTTTCATTTCTTTCATCAGTGTTTTACAACTGAAGCATGTAAGTCCTGTATACATTTTGTTAGATTTATACCTAAGAATTTTATCTCTTTACTGAGTGATTGTGAATGGTATTGTATTTTTAATTTCAGTGTCCATGGATGGGTTCATTGCTAGCATGTAGGAATAACAGTTTATTTTTGTGTATTGATCTTGTATCCTGTGACCTTGCTGAAATGACCTATGCCAAGAATATTCTTGTAGCTTCTTTGGGGAATTTTGTATTTAGACTGTGATGTCATTTGCAAATAGGAACAGTGTATTTCTTCCTTTCCAATCTCTATATCTTTTAGTTCCTTTTCTTGTCTTATTGCTATGGTTATGGCTATCCTGAATAATAGTGGTGAGAGCAAATAATCTTGCCTTGACCCTAATCATAGTTAGAAAACATTCAGCCCTTCACCATTAATTATGTTAGCTAGAGTATTGTATAATTCTGAATTGTGTTGAAGAAATTCCCCTTGATTCCTAATGTTCTGAAGTTTTTGTCATGAATAATGTAATTGTGAGATTTGTCTTCTTTAGCCTGTTAATATGGTTGATTACATTGATCAGTTCTTTAATATTGAACCATCCTTGCATCCCTGGAATAAATCTGACTTGGTTTTATATGTATATAATTTCATACATACACATATGTATTTTTATACCATGACCAAGTAGAGTTTATTATACATATTTATATAATATAATATTTATGGCATATAAATAGCATTAGTGTTTATATTTATTATGAATGATATTTATTTTTTGTATACTGTATTTCTTTGATTTTGGTATTAAGATAATACTGGCTTCATTAATTGAGAAGTGTTACTTTTCCATTTTCTGGAAGAGCTTGTATAGACTTGGCATTCTTTTTTTTTTTTTTTTTTTTTTTTTTTTTTTTTTTTTTTTTTTTTTTTTTTTTAGATTTTACTTATTTGACAAAGAGAAAGACAGCTAGAGAGGGAACATGAGCAGGGGTAATGAGAGAGGGAGAAGCAAGCTTTCCGCCAAGCAGGGAACCTGAAACGGGGCTTCACCCCAGGACCCCAGGATCATGACCTGAGCTAAAGGCAGACGCTTAACGACTAAGCCACCCAGGCACCCCTAGAATTGACATTCTTTTTAAATATGTAGTTGTATTTTTCAAAATTCTTCAGAAACAGTGTGAGCCTGGATATTGCTCTTAAGGAAGATTTGAAATTATAAATTAAATTTCTTTAATAGGGAAATACTTGAATTATCAATTTCATATTGAATCAGTTGTAGTAGTTTGCTCTTTTCAAGGGATTGGTCCATTTCATGTAAGTGACCAAGCTTATCTATATACAGTTGTTTGTAATATTCCCTTACTATGCTTTTGGTGCCTGAGAATCTGTAGAAAATCTCATTATAGTGTCTTTTCTTCTTTGTCCATTCTGCTACAAGTTTGTCAATTTTATTGATGTTTCCAAAGAACTAGTTTTTTGTTTTATTGATTTTTCTCTGTTATTTTGCTGTTTTCTATTTTATTGATTTCTATTCTATTATTTTCTTCCTTTTGCTGGCTGTGTGTTTATGTTGCTAGTTTCATTAAGTGGAAGCTTAGATTATTGATTGGAGGCTTTACTCTTTTCTAATATAAACATTTAGTGCTGTAAATTTACCTTTTAGTAGTATGTTAGCTGTGTCTTACAAATTTTGTTGTATTTTTATTTTCTTTTAATTCAGTATATTTCTTTTATTTCTCCTGAGACTTCCTCTTTAAGCCTTTGATTATTTAGAAGTCTGTTTTTCAGTTTCCAAGTATTTGAAGGCTTTTTTTTTTTATTGTTACTAAAATTTTTTTTTCCAGTGTTTCAAGATTCATTCCCCATTCCCCACACCCAGTGCTCCACGCTTTAGGTGTCCCCAGTACCCACCACCAGGCTCTCCCATCCCTCCACCCCCCTCCCTCCAAGTCCCTCAGTTTGTTTCTGTGTTCAAAATCTCTGTTGTTTCGTTTCCCTCCCTAGA
>PITA01022086.1:0-19673 GCA_004023965.1 Spilogale gracilis | reverse complement strand
TTTAAAAATTTGTTCTATTATTGACTTCCAATTTTGATTCCACTGTAGTTATAGAACACACAGTATGAGTCGATTCTTCGACTTTTTAATAATTTCTCCAGGTATTGCATTGTATATATGTAACTCACCACACTATACTGTTGATAGTTTGTTGATAGGTGTTGTTGATAGTCTACCAATTTGAATAAAATATAGATACTTTACCTCCTTTTAAGTCCCTTTACCTTCTCCTATTTATAATTATTTTAAATACTTCCTCCTTTGAGAATTACATCAAAGTTACAGTTTTTGCTTCAAACATCGAATATAATTTAGAAAATAAAGAAAATGTCTTGTATCACTCAAATTTTTACTCTTTCCATTGTTTTCCCTTCTTTCTTGATGTTCTAAGCCTGAGGAAGTTTGTTGTTGTTTATTTCTTTTCCATTTTAAGAAATTCCTTAGGGGCGCCTTAGGGGCGCCTGGGTGGCTCCGTGGGTTAGAGCCTCTGCCTTTGGCTCAGGTCATGATCTCAGGGTCCTGGGATCGAGCCCCACATAGGGCTGTCTGCTCAGCAGGGAGCCTGCTTCCCCCTCTCCCTCTGTCTGCCTTTCTGCCTACCTGTGATCTATCTCTCTGCCAATAAATAAATAATTCTTTAAAAAAAAAAAAGAAAGAAAGTCCTTAGTCATTCTTTTAGGGGTAGGTCTATTAGTGACATATCTTGTTAGATTTTATTCATCTGAGTATGTCCTAATTTCCCTTTCATTCCTGATGGGTATGTTTGCTTGTACAGAACTCTGGGTTGACAGTACTTTTCTTTCAGGACTTGACAAATGTTATTCCACTTCGTTCTAGTCTTTGTGGTTTCTGAGAAATCTGTTGTCACAAATTGTTTTTTCACTGTAAGTAAGATGTCATTTGTCTCACTCTGCTTTCAGGATTTTTTCCCCAGAAGTTTGATTATTTTATGTTTGGCATAGATTTTTTTTTTAATTTTAGGTTTCCTCAGCTTCTTGAATCTGTAAGTTTATGTTTTTTGTCTAATGTGGGAAATTTTAAGGCATTCTTTCTCCAAACACTTTTCAGCCCTAGATTCTTTCTCCTCTCCTTCTGAAACTTTGATGACACAAATTTTTGTCCTTTGCTATATGCACAAATACCTGAGGCTTGCTTATTTTTTTTTCTTATTTTCTCTGTTGTTCAGATTGGGTAATTTCCATTGTTCAATCTTTAAGTTCAGTGATTCTTTCATCTGTCCTATTAATTTTTCTGTTGAGCCTATCCAGTGAGTTTTTCATTTAGGTTATTGTATTTTTTTTCAGTTCTGAATTTCCGTCAGCTCTTCTTTATATCTTCTATTTCTTTACTGAGACTTTCTACTACCTCATTTGTCTTAAGCATACTTGTAACTACTTATTGAAGCATTTGTATGATATTTGCCTTAAAACCTCTGTCAGGGGCGCCTGGGTGGCTCAGTTGTTGAGCATCTGCCTTTGACTCATGTCATGATCCCGGAGTCCAGGGATCAATCCTCGCATCGGGCTCCCTGCTCAGCTGGAAGCCTGCTTCTCCTTCTCTCATTCCCCCTGCTTGTGTTCCCTCTATAGCTGTGTTTCTCTTTGTCAAATGTTTGTTAAATAAAATCTTTAAAAAAATAAAATAAAATAAAACCTGTGTCAGAGAATCCCATCATCTGTGTCACATAGATGTTGGCATCCATCAATTATCTTTCCTCATTTAAGTTGCGATTTTCCTGGTTCTTTGTATAATGAATGATTTTCAATTTTACCCTGTATATTATGTTATGAGATTCTGAATCCTATTTAAAATTTCTGTTTTAGAAGTCCTCCTTGGACAGTAGGCTGGCAGGGGAAGGTATGTGCCACCTCATTATTTCCAGGTGGGGAATGGAAGACTTATTTTCAATTCCACCCCCATGGACATCCTAGGAAAATGAGGAGGGACATCTTGCAACTTTTGGGCTGAGGTGGAAGTCCAGGCTTCCCATTGGGCTTCAACTGCTACTCCCCTGGATTCAAGGAGGGGGAAATCCCTCATGCTGTTACCCACTTGGTCTCTACAGACACTGCTTCAGTGGGGAAGAGATGAGTGCTTTATTACTTTTGGATGGGGATGGGATTTCAGCCTCCCCATAGCTACTGTTGACAGTATAGGTAGAGATGGTCTTCTTACCACCAAACAGGGATGAAAGCCCTGCCTCCCCTCTTGACTTTCTCTGACACTGTCCTTGTTGGGGAGATAGGGGTGTCTCATTTCAGCCCAACAAGGGTAGAAGCCTAGGCTCCCCACTCAGGAGTGAGGTGGAGTCACAGTTTTTTTCCATGGTATTTGGCTAGTGCCATGTGGTCATTGCCTAAAATTTTTCCATCCTTCTATGCCTCTTTCTTGTCCTTTGGCCAGAGAGAGCAGGCTGCTTTTGAGAGTGTCCATTGGCATAGCCAAGTTGCTGTCTTGTCCAGAATCCAGGTCCAGTATATATTAGGCATAAAAGAAACCCAGGGACCTCACCATTGTGTTGTTTTCCAGGTCCCAGAGTCCCTAGCCAGTCTGCCTGTTACTCTCCACCTTTCAGTATTCCTAGACTTACTTGTTTATTGTTTTTGTCTGTTTGAGTCTTTGTTTTAGTAAAGCCTGGAGTTTTAAGCTATTCTTAGTAATAAGAATAGGTGAAAATTTATCTATTCCATCTTGTCCTGGAACTGGAATCTCACTTTGTTAAATTATTCTCCTTCATCCTTACAGGCTGGCTGTGTTCAAGGGCGGCCATACCATTGTAATCCATACTCCGTTGTTCTGACACTGAAGACTTCACTTGCTAACCAGGACTTTGCAGCAAGTATTATGGTCAAGTGTCTTCATTTGAGGTCCTTTTTCATCATCAAGGTTTCTCATTTTAAGCCCTATTTCCCCATGTTGATTAAATGATAGAAGTAAATAGGATTTTACAGAGATAACTACACATTCTTCATGTTTGTGTTTCTCTTATTTGATGTTTATAAGGCCACAGCCAGAACAGCCCACTGTTATTGAGGTAGGGCTGGCTATGGAGCCCAAGAACTACACCCAGTGATCTTCTAGAGGGTTACCTCCCAGAACAGGCGAACATCTTGGGGCCCTAAACCAAAAACTGGGGAGGGTCCTCCTTTCTTTGTTACTGCCCAGATGTTAGTCTTGTCCTCTGGTTTCTCCCTCTCGTCTCCCCCCTGCCTGAGGATTTGCTCTTCCCCCTCTGTACCACTGTGCATTGTTGGAGGCCAGTCCACAGACACCAGACATGACGGCAGGGGACAGACCTGCCTCCTGATATAGTGGGAATCCGCTTCTCTGAGAACCAGATCACTTTTCAGACATATGTATTACCATGACAGTGCAACTTAATCAAATTCAAATCTTGGCACCTCATTTGCAGGTACTGGTTTTCAAGACGTGTACCTGGGACACTCATTCAGTTGTGGATTTAGGTTTGTGATCATTCAGCTCATTTGGCTGTAACCTTACTAGGAAAAGAAAAGAAAAAAAGAAAAACTTTTCTGTGATGAATAGCAAAAGGATTTAAATGTCTTAATGCCTTTTTGTTTGTTTGTTTTAATGTAGATGTTTTTCTGATACAAAAGTGGTATATGACTATATTAGGGAAAACTCAGAAAACACATAAAAGACCAAAGGTGATATCATTTACATATAATCCTGTCACTCAAAAGCTTATGGCAGATAATATTTTCATTCCTTGTTTTTATTATAAATGAATATGTATTTATGTATCAGTCCATACTCTCTCTCCTTTAGCCTGTCTCTTTTCCTTTTCTTCTCTCTCTCTCTCCCCACATGTCTCTCCCTCTCTCTGTCTCCGCCTCTATGTCTCTCTCCCCTTGCTCTTTCTCCCTGTCTCCCCCTTCCCTTTACTCTCTCTCATGAATGCCTTTCTGCAAAACCCCATTATATTGCTGCATTCTGCTTAGATTCAGACAGATCTCCCATAATCACAAAAAAGGATCAAAGTATAGTTTCCATCCCACTGTTGCTTTTGGTTGCTTTCTTTAGCCCAGAAAAAGCACAGGAGCCTGAATCTTCCAGTGCCCCCGCCCCCCAATTTTCTCTCTCCCAGAGTCACTAGAAGTAATGGATTTTCCACTCCTTCCTCTTGCAGTCTTGGGGCCCCCCTGTCCCTGGCAGGTAGTAAAGTTCTCTTTAGCTGATATATGTTTCCCTCAAAAGGCCATGGAAAGCTCCACTATTGGAATTCACACAATTACTCGATTGCTTTCTGTCTCCAATAAGCCTGGATTTCAAGACAGAATTCTTACTAAAGAATTAAGAAAACCCAGCATTGAGACTCAGAGCTGGTGGGTGATTTCTTTGATTCTGAGTGTTAAGTTAGCCTTAAAGGGGAAGGCTGCAAAGAAAACATAATTTAAGGAAGAAAGATATAAACCTTCAAAATCACATGCTCATTACAGTATCATGTTGCTATAGCAAAATTTATACCAATACTGCCTTATGGATAGTGTTCAGACTTTTGCCGTCACAAATAGTGCTGGACCCAGCAGAGCCTATTAGATATAGTTTTTTGTTGTTGTTGTTTGTTTGTTTGTTTCCTGTTCTAGAACTCTTAACTTCTGTTGGATAAGATCTTTAAAGTATGATTCAAAGGGCATGTGTGTTTTGATGCTTAGTATATGCTGGCACGTTCTTTTTCAATTTACACTTCCATCTTAAATGTGTGAAGTGGGCATCTGGGCCACTATTGGGTGTTGGAGATTCTTTTTAAGTTTTACAAATCTCATCAGAAAAAAAAATTCCTTTGTTTTGCTTTGCATTTCCTTCGTTGTTTGTGATGTGTGGTAGGTGGTACATCCCTCTTACCCTTATTAGCTATCCTCCATCCTCTTATAGGAATGGCTTTTGCAGGGACACCTGTGTGGCTCAGTCAGTGAAGCTGCTGCCTTCAGCTGAGGTCATGATCCTGAGATCCTGGTATCAAGCCCCACGTAGGGCTCCCTGTTCAGTGGGGAGCCTGCTTCTCCCTCTTCCTCTTCCTGCTGTTCACCATGCTGTGCTCTCTCTCTCTGTCAAATAAATAACTAAAATTTAAAAAAAAAGAATGGTTTGCCTACTGTCCGCTGATGGTTGTTCTCTATCATCCGTGTAAGGTTTTAGTACATTAGAAAGTCTAATTATTTTCCAACTAATAATTTTTCCTAATCTCTTTTCTATATTGTAGGTATATTATCTGTTGTACATATATTATTTGTATTTTGCTGTAGGAATGCATACCAAAAGCAAGAAGCAGGTCGAGTATGAATTTTTAATTAAAGGACTTAAAAATTTACATAATAAGTGATATACTATGCTCATGGATAGGGAAGCTAAATTTGAAGATATCAATCCTTTTGAAATTAATATATAAATGTAACATACAGCTTTAATCAGTACCCTAATTTTTGTTCTTACTGAGGCTCAGATTTACAAATAGTAGCAAGAAATGCTTGGAAAAGAATAGCAAGAGGGACTTATGTCATATGCTAAAAGTATCACATAGCTGTACCAGACTAAAGAATGAAACATTGACACCACAATGAAAAAGATAAATAAATAAAAATCACTGAAGGAGAGTAGGAATTGTACAAGCACATTAAAGTATAGATGTATTATAACTCAGCAGGAAAACATGTCATATTTAATAAATATTATCTTAATCAATGATGTTGGAAAAACATAGACTTGGATGCCAACAGTATGCCAAGTAGGTGAGTAACTTGCAGATGAATTTTAAATCTAAATGTAGGGTAAGAAGTCAGATTATACAAAGTGGCACCTGGGTGGCTCAGTTGGCTAAGCGACTGCCTTTGGCTCATCTCATGATCCCGGAGACCCGGGATCGAGCCCCACATCAGGCTCCCTGCTCAGTGGGAAGCCTGCTTCTTCTCCCTCTCTCACTCCCCTTGCTTGTGTTCCCTCTCTGGCTGTGTTTCTCTCTGTCAAATAAATAAAATCTTTAAAAAAAAAGTCATATTATACAAATATTAGCAAAAGTTTAGAAGACTGCCCAAGGAGGCCTTCTTAAGACCAGCAGGAATCCCAGAATGATAAAGAAATCAATTGGCAGATTTGGCTATATGATAATATGTTACCATAATTTCTTTTTTTTAATATATGCATTTTTTACATTTTTAAGGTGATGCCATATATGTGGTTTTCTCTTGATTGTTTTAGTCACTAAGTATTTCCCCACAGGATTTAAAATTTCAGAAGTGGTGTTCAGTGTCTTTATATGTTCTACTTTGTGCGTGTGCTGTCATTTATTTAGAACTTACAGTTTTTAAACAAAAATCACAATAATTTGAAATAATGTTTCAGAAGTAGAAGGCACATTCCATACTGTTGTGAATGAAAATTTGACATGCAAGCTGCACAGCTGCCCCACAGTGCGGTGCTGTGGTCCTAACTCAGGATGGGACAGTTGGGTGCCATATGGAAAACCAGACCTCATGCTCTCACATGTAAGCCAATAGGAAAGCAGTGTTCAGTAAATTGTTAACATCATTTAGTATAAGTCAGGAAGAAAATTAGTAGGTCATTTCCCCATATCGTATACATAGATAATTAGATCAAGTAGACCACCCCAGGAACCTGGTGCTGATTACAGATGTGTTGCAAAATTAATGTGTAAAATCAGCAATATATCCAGGAGATTTTTCTCTGATAGTACCCCTTGGAATCTTCATAAACATTTTTTGTCAGTTTCTTGGAGATGTAACTGATATATAACTTTATGTTTGTTTTAGGTGTACAACATGATGATTTGATATAGAAGAGAAAAAGAAATCATTACCACAAAGTTAACATCTCTCACCTTACTTAGTTACACATTTTTTCCTATGATGTGAACTGCTAAGATCTACCTTCTTATAGCAGTTTTTAAATATACAATACAATGTTGTTATCTGTAGTCATTATGCTGTATGCTAGATCCCCAGAACCTATTTATCCTATAACTGGAAATTTGTACCCTTTGACCCCTTTCACTCTTCTTGTCCACCTCCTACCCCCACCTCTAGCAACCATTCATCTGTTCTGTTTTTTAATTAGTTCATTTTTTTTCAATTGGACATAAAAACTTTTTAGGAGTTGAAAGAGGAGGGATAAGAATTTGATTCTGCAAATAATAGCAGTAAGGTCCATATCACATATTATTCTAGGACAGGTGACTAGACGAAAGGAGGGCATCTGGAGAACTGTCTCAGCTTGAGGTGCTGTTGGTGGAGCCCAGCTAGGCTCTACCTCACTTTACTCCTGGATAGAGTTTTTGTAGGGGAGCACTAGAGACATCATACATCTGAATGTTTGTAATTCACTTGATAAAGAGGAAGCACAATGTGATGGTTAAAATACACACACAGCTGGGGTGCCTGGGAGTCTCAGTTGGTTAAGTGTCTGCCTATAACTCAGGTCATGATCCCAGGGTCCTGGGATGGAGTCCTGCCTTAGGACTCAGCAGGGAGTCTGCCTCTCCCTCTCCCTGTGCTCCCCCCCTGCATGTGCTCTCACTCTTTCTCTTTCTCTCTCTCTCTCAAATAAATAAATAAAATCTTAAACACGCACACACACAACCATATTTTAATAAGAATAATGTCTACCTAAACTGTCAGTTACCTGTTATTAATCTTGGAGAAGTCGGTTCACTTCTGAGTCTGTTTTCTTCCGCTTATAAAATGAAGATGTTGGATTTTAGACTATTTATGGGGCGCCTGGGTGGCTCAGTTGGTTAAGCAACTGCCTTCGGCTCAGGTCATGATCCGGGAGACCCGGGATTGAGTCCCACATCGGGCTCCCTGCTCAGCAGGAAGCCTGCTTCTCCCTCTCACTCCCCCTGCTTGTGTTCCCTCTCTGGCTGTGTTTCTCTCTGTCAAATAAAGAAAATCTTAAAAAAAAAATAGACTATTGCTAAGCTCCCTTCAGACTGTAATACTGTGCTTGTAAATTCATCATGACAGTACTATAACAATAGAAAATTGTAGCCTGGATGTCAGTTTAATGAGGTAGGGTTCACCATTGTCAATTACTATAAACAAAGAACACAGTATCTATTAGTCATTTAGTTAAGCCTAGAAATGGGTCTTTAGTAGTTTGCTACAAGGCTATGCCTTCCTTCCTATCTAGCCATTTTAAAAATGCTGTAGGACAGGAAGTGGCAAACATATACAGGGAAGCAGGTAACTGGGAGCCAAAAAAATTTAAGATGAATTCTGATAGGCAGGAATTGTAGTGTGCCAAATCTAACACAATGAAAATTAGTACTGATGAAATGGAATGTTGTGTTTAGGTTGAAAGGTAAAAATTAAAAAAAAAAAAAAAAGCTGTTTAAGGAGAAGCAAAAGCTATTGCTTAACTAGTAACTTCATATGCATTTCTGAAGGTGCAGAAATGAGAAAGGGAAAAAATGGGTCTCAGTTCATCAAGGCACTGAGCATCTCTATCCTGTTGGTCAAATCATGTCTGAAGGGTTGTTCTCATTTCTTGGTCAGAGCGAAGAAGGAGTAATTCCCTCTAGAAATCAGACACTAGAGCTCTGATAGAAAGGGAAAGAATAACCATTGGGTGTTAAATTATCCATCGTAAATCAATTGGGCGTATTTGTGTGGCTGTACTTCTGGTTTCTGTGGTCTTTTCCATCGATCTGCTTGTTTAGTCCTCTACTAAGGCCACAGTCTGAATATTGTAGCTATGTGGTAAACCTTAATACTGGGCAGATGGGTCTCTCCCTCTTGATCCTTTTTTTTCAAAACCATTTTAACTGTTCTTATTCCACTGCCACTGCCTTTCTATGTAAGTGTATTACATTAACCTTGTCTGTAGCTACAAAAAATCTTGCTGGGTTTTGACAGGAATTTCATTAAATCTGTATATCAACTTGAGGAATTTTAGCACCATTAGTATTTTGAAACTTCTAATGCATGGACACATCATGTTTCTTCATTTATTTAAATCTTTGATTTCTTTCTTTTTTTTCAAAATAGTAATAATTTATTTTGTTTTTTTCAGTGTTCCAAGATTCATTGTTTATGCCCTATACCCAGTGCTCCATGCAATTTGTGCCCTCAATACCCACCACCAGGCTCACTCATCCCCCACCCCCTCCCTTCCAAAGCCCTCAGCTTGTTTCTCAGAGTCCAAAGTCTCATGCTTCATATTCCTCCCTGATTTATCCCAGTTCACATTTCCTTTCCTTCTCCCACTGTCCTCCATGTTACTCCTTATGCTCCACAAGTAAGTGAAACCATATAATACTTGACTTTCTCTGCTTGATTTATTTCACTCAGTATAATCTCCTCCAATCCCATCCGTGTTACTACAAAAGTTGGGTATTCATTCTTTCTGATGGAGGCATAATATTCCTGTATATATGGACCATGTCTTCTTTATCCATTCGTCTGTTGATGGGCACCTGGGCTCTTTCCACAGTTTGGTGATTGTGGCCATTGCTGCAATGAATATTGGGGTCCATATGGCCCTTCTTTTCACTACATCTGTATCTTTGGGGTAGATACCCAGTAGTGCAATTGCAGGGTCATAGGGTAGCTCTATTTTTAATTTAAATCTTTGATTTATTTCGTCAGAGTTTTGTAGTGGTCAGAATATGAGTACCATACATGTTTACTAAGATTTACAACAAAGTATTCATTTCCTTCATGAGTGATTATAAATGGTATTGTATTTTTAAGTTCAGTGTCTACATGTTTATTGCTAACATAGATTTAAACTTATACATGGGTTTTTGTGTGTTGATCTTGTGCCATGTGATCTTGCTGTGCTCTTTTATTAGTACTAGTAGTTTTTGTAGATTCTTTATGATTTTCTACATAGAATATCATGTCCTCTGAAAATAACAACATTTTGTTTCTTTCTTTTAAGAATGTATGTCATTTATTTCCCTCCCTTACCTTACTGCATTGGCTGGAACATCATATCAACATCAAATGAGAGTGATAAAAGCAGACATTATCGTTTTGTTTCCAGTCTTAGGAGGAAAATATTGGGACTTTCACATTAAGTATAATATTAGCTGTAGATTTTTATAGATGTTCTTTAAGCTGAGGGAGTTCCCTTCTATTCTTATTTCTCTGAGAATTTTTGTCAGGAAGAAGGGTTGAATTTTGTCAAAAATTTTTTATGTATCAATTGATATTATCATGTGATTTTTCTTCTGTTAATATGGTGGATTATACTGATTGATTTTCAAATACTGAACCAGCCTTGCATCCCTAAAATAAACTCTCCTTGGTCGTGTATATAATTATTTTATATATGCTGAATTCTTGGCTAATATTTATTAAGGATTTTGCATCTGTATTCCTGAGGGAAAGTGCAGATTGCCCACTTCTACTAAGATCCTCACATAACAGAAAATGAACAAGAGAGTTCTCTGGTGTCTCTTTTATAATGCTGTAACTAACCCCATTCATGAGAGTTCTATCTTCATGACCTAAGCACCACCCAGAGTCCCCTCATTCTAACACTTTTACATTGGGGGTTTGAGTTACAACATGATTTTTGGAGGGGGGAATATAAACATTCAGCTTATTGCATTAACCTTGATCACTTGATTAAGGTTGTTTCTGTGAAGTTTCTCTAATGCAAAGTTACCATTTGTAGTTAATAAATATGTTGTGGGAGATACTTTGACACTGTGATGCAGATACTCTATTTCTCATCATACTTTTGAGTCAGAGGAGAGTCTTCAAGCCATCCTGTTACATCTACTGCAAGAAGTCAGGCAGGCAACCGAGTGATGATGGCATCAAGAGAATGGACAGGGGAAACAGAAGACCATTCTCTATCAGTGTCAGAATTGTGTTATTGCTGGGGCAGGTGAGAAGAGAGGAAGGGTGATAGACATGGAGAAAAAGGGAGAAAAATTGAGAAAGACTGATGCACAGAGAAAGACACATAAAAGACTCACTGAAATACAGAGGGAGAAGTTGAGGGAGAATCTAATTTTTAAGTCTTGATTGACATGGTGAACACGCAGCTTTTCAGGGAAGCAGATTATAATGACTTTGAAGTACCAGTGAGATGTTCAAATGAACATACCACCAGGGAGTTGTAGATCAAGGGTAGAAAAGAAAGCAAGAAGCAAGACTAGAGAGAGAGACTTGGGGCCATCTGAACGTAAATGGTTATGAACATTTACTGAATATGATGTATTATTTGAAGGAAAGAGCGTGAGCCAAGGATAGATCTAGGAGAATACCCATAGTTTGTTGGAAAAAGGAGTTAGTGAGACAAACTAGAAATGGTGGGGAAAGGAGGAATAATCTTATCATAAAGAATGATGTGTATCAAGTGTAAAGAATAGTCCCAGAGAGTAGTTGTGGCCAGCTGTGTTAACTACGAGCTGAAAGGGTCACGTCTTGGTGGTGGCATTTATAACTATGATTTTAATTGGGTAGTAAGGATGGGATCCAGATTTGGGTAGAGGATAGGGGAGTGCATAGAATGGAGTAAATGATGAAAAAACCAATGGCCAGTGATTCTTGTGAGCAGTTCAGCAAGGAATTGTGTTTTAAAACAGTGCATAAGGAAAGATAGCTATAATGTCGCCTACCCTAATAGTGGCAGCCAGATAAGGTTCTGTTGCTAAAGAAGATTCACAGGACTCCACATGTCAATGCTTATGAATCTACACTTTATTTCTCAGAAAGCAATATATATAATACAGCAAAAAAACACAGAAGTAAGGACCTACATCATAGCCAAAGACTGGGTTTGGGGAGACCAAGGTCAACACAGGCTCCCTGCAGTTGTCCTCCTTCTGCATGGGTATACAAGATGCACTTTCTCTGAACCACCAATCTATCCAAACTAGGCAGCCCAAAAGAAGTCTCAGCTGGAGCTTCTTATATCCTACTCATCATGTAAGCACATTATCACTAAAAGAACAACCCCAATGTTAGAGCCCTCTCCCCTTCGCTACCCTACACACCCTACCCCTACATTGAAACTAGGTACAAGCCATAAGTCTCATTATTATCAATAAATGATACTAACAAACTAGCACAGCCCACCCTGAAACTCACTTTGGCTCCATGAGTAAAAGACAGCAATATTGGTCCCATTTTATACTTTGACCAAGTACATCTCTTACTTCAGCAGAACGACTCGGGCTAATTCAAGGCCCCCTAAAATTAATCCTCATAGCACATTCTTATCCTAATGTTATTTCATTAAACTCTTAGTTTAGCCTGTTTAATGGGTACTGTTATCCCTAGAGACTGTGATGCTCAAAAGGGTAAGTTGCCAAGGTAACACAGGTAGGAAGGAAGAGAAAAAAGGTAAATGTATGGGACAGGAGGTGAAGCAAAAGATGCTTTTTTAAGAAGAGGACTCCCAAGTATGTTTGAAACAAGCTGGGAGAAAAAAAGCAGAGAGGAAAAACTTGCAGGAATGGGGGAGTGAAGGGATAATTGCAGAAGGTGTATCTTTTAGAAAACAAGAAAGAATGAGCTCCTGAGATTGCATGCAAAGAAAGAGAGAAGTGTGGGCACCTGAATGGCTCAGTTAAGTGTCTGCCTTCAGCTCAGGTCATGATCCTGGGATCCTGGATTGAGCCCTGCATCGGACTCCCTGCTTGGTGGGAAGCCTGCTTCTCCCTGCCCCACTCCTCCTGCTTGTGTTCCCTGTCTTGCTGTCTCTCTCTCTGTCAAATAAATAAATAAAATATCTTTTTTAAAAAGGAAAGAAAGAGAGAAAGAAAGAAAGAAAGAGAGAGAGAAAGAGAAAGAAAGAGAAAGAAAGAAAGGGAGGAGTAGGTTCTTGGGAAGAATTCATTCCCAGGCTCTCTGTAGCCTCCCAACTCACTGGTTCTGCATTTGCAGGGCTTGTGAAAAACCCCGATTGCTAGAGAGTTTTTGGGTTTTTGATTCAGCAAGTCTGGGTGGAGCTAGAGATTAATTAATTAATTAATTAATTTAAGGTTTTATTTGTTTGTCAGAGAGCATGCAAGCAAGGGGAGCGGCAGATGGTCCCAGGATGCTGGGATCATGACCTGAGCTGAAGGCAGATGCTTAACCAACTGAGCCACCCAGGTGTCCCAGAGAACTGGCATTTCTAACAGGTCTGTGGGTGGTGCTAATGCTAGAGTCCAGACATTCCACTTGGAGAACCACTGCTCAGTGCAGGTGGATTGGGTCATCTGAAAGCAGAGGAACTGGGGGTGATGGGATGGGGACCTGAAGTGGGGACCTGTCTGGGATGGTCACCATGGAAAGCCTGGTCACTTGGTTTGCCTATCTTTAACAGAAGCTTCAACAGTTCACGATACTAGGGAAACAACTACAATTAAAGGTACCAAAAGTTGATAAATGCCAGAGTGTTAGAGTGAAACATGTTTCAGCTGCTTGGCTCTGATGTGAAAATTTCCCAGTTTAACAACAGCAAAAAAAACAAAAATAAAAAACAAACACAACGGAGACTAGCAGACTATTTTCATTGCTGATATAAAAAAAATTTTCATCTTGAATAAGAGATGAAATTGTCTTGGCATAATTTCAACCACTTCGAAATAGAAAATATCCCCTGGGGAAGAGGGAGGGCTTAGAAAAGAACGTTTGGCTGCTGTTGTGGGAAAAGCAGGTAAGCTTCTTTCTTGAGGAGTACAGGACTCTGGGCTTGGTTATTGGGGAGGACCTTTCAGGTTGGCAAAGTACGTTTGGAGCTCCAGGAAGCAAGGAAAGTAAGGGGCCATGGCCTTCACAAAGGGAAGAGAAAGCATCATTAGTGTCTCTGCGCCTTTTCAAGAAGGGGCATAATGTTTAAGCAGGAGCTTTGATCTTGCTCTTCAGCTTCTATTGACTTACAGCAGTATGACCTTGGGCAGGTTACTCAAGTCCTCTGGGCATAGGAGAGGTGGTATTTGAAGAGGGCATGCTTGCCCCTTGAGTGTAGATTTGTGGTGAAATGTAAGGATGAAGCATATGCAATGTGGCTAGCACATTGGAGACACTCAAAAAAGTTCTTTTCTGCTTCAAGGTCAAACAGAAAACTCTCCACTTTCCAGCAACTGTAGCTCTGATTCTTCTCAAAACCTTGTCAGTAATTGCTTCCAGAGCCCAAAAACTAGTGACCTTGGGCCTTTGTGGCCACATGGAGGCACGCTGGTGCCGCAGGACCCTCCCTGGGGTGGCTGACTTCACTAGGGCGGTGCTGGGCCCGAGAACAGCCTTGAGATGGCATTGCATTGAGTCAGGTCTGCTTCCAGACTTCTGTGCTGCTGGCCGTTTGGTCCCCAGATCACTGTCACAGCCTTCCTGGCACCTCCCCAGGTCCGTCCACTCGGTGCTGGACTCTGACTTGGGCTGGGAGAGACAATGTAGTGTTCCTCCTGCCCCCTATGGGCCAGCATTCTGCTTATGAGTAGACACTCCTGCCCATGCATGCCTGGACCTTCTGCCTCCACCTCCCAGGCTCACCTGACCCTGACCTGGCCTAGCCGACTGCTCACTTAGTGCCACTTAGAGCCTATTTCAGCTTTATTTTTTTATTTGTATTTATTTATTTGATAGAAAGAGAGCAAGACAGCAGAAGCACGGGGAGCAGCAGGGAAAGGGAGAGGGAGAAGCAGACTCTCCATTGATCAGGGAGCCCAAGGCGGGGGCTCGATCCCAGAACCCCAGGATCATGACCTGAACCAAAGACAGACCCTCAACTGCCTAAGGCATCCAGTCACCTCCGAATTTACCTTTAAACCAATAGGTGGAGAATACTAACATAGCGAGAGCTCAGTCCATCCAGTAAGGTTGTGACATGCTAGGAACATTGCACTATCCTAAGTGCATTCAGTGCCGACCCCACAGTCTACTGGGGGATGTTATTAGACACCATTAGGCAAAGCGCCTTCTGCTGAGGAGGGGAGGTGATTTTGAACTCCCTGAAGCGAAGTGCTTGCAGGCTGGGAATCTCCTACAATGAGGGGTCTCAGCTTTAATTTGCATAGGTCCTAAGTAATGCATTGCTCACTTAACCTCTATCCAGAGAGAAGGTTGGAGGGGGAGAGGGAAATGGGAAGACTGGCTGACCCAAACATCCATTCCTGCTCCCAGACTCAGACAGAGGGGAGGCAAGCAGGGCCTGAAGGGCTTTGGATGACAGGGGCTTGTGTAGCTCTCCCAGCTGGTTGGAGAAGAGCTGCCCAGGAAATGAGCTGGGCATCACACCGGGGGTGGCAGGAGGGACCCAGACTCCAGGTGTTCATGTCCCATGCAGCCTAGAAGGGAGCTGTGCATGAAAACAAAGATGTGTATTCAGTTTTAAGTCATTTCATAGTGAGCACCTCCCTATGAGGTAGGTTCTATTATTATCCCCATTTCTTTTTTTTTTTTTTTAAGATTTTATTTATTTGACAGCGAGAAACACAGCAAGAGAGGGAACACAAGCAGGGGGAGTGAGAGAGGGAGAAGCAGGCTTCCTGCCGAGCAGGGAGCCCGATGTGGGACTCGATCCCGGGTCTCCGGGATCATGACCTGAGCCGAAGGCAGTTGCTTAACCAACTGAGCCACCCAGGCGTCCCTATTATCCCCATTTCAAGTGAGGCACAGAGGAGTCAAGAAACTCTCCTGAGGTCACAGAACTCATATGGGGGTTGGAACCCACAGTGTCTGGCTTAACGCCCACCCCAGTCTTCCCCATATCCCACCTTAGGAGCTGTGCCATCTGTTACCTGCTCAAGACTCCACTTGGTCTCTCCCTCCCCAGTGGGAAGCCAGGGACACTGTACCCCTCACAGCCCCATGCTTGGCTCCTATTGAGCTCTCTAGAATGCTGTGGAACAAAAGGAATCTTATGTTGGGGGGGACATTCAGACGTTTTTCCTTGGTAGATCCTGTCCCACTCCTGGATCCAGACAAGGGGAAGCAATTAGGGGCTGAAGGACTCACTTCTGGGTGACAGGGGGTAACAGCTAGGCCCCGGAGACCAGCAGATGTGCATTTGCCACTGTCCAGGAATTGGTCTTGGAGGGCCACAATGTCCAGTTCCCCCAAGGCGAAGCAGCACTGCATGTCCGGAGACCTCACACCTGCACAATTCCAGGTAGCTCTAGATGAGTAAGAAGAGCTAACGGTCTGGCTGGTTGATTCTGCCCAAACGCAGACGAGGTTTGCTGATTCCAACCTGCGGGCCTGGGGTCTACTCTCATCCAGTTTTAATCTGCCTTCCTTTAAAGATCTAATGATGTCCTTGAGGGGAAAGGACCCCCCCCCCAATGCTGCGAGCTTGTTTGTTTTCTTCTGCTAATAAAGCATTTATAGATTGCCACCTTCAAAAATAAAAAAAATAAAAAAATTGCCGTGGGGATAGCCAACCTGGAAGGGCCAGAACAGAGAGAGCAAAGAGGCCAGGAGTCACCCCTAGACACTTTGCTGTGTTGTCCTGGGCAGGTGGACTCCCCTGGCCTGAGAGTTGTGGTGGGGAGGGGCTGCAGTGAGTCCAGGAGGCGGGGCTGCGGAATGGCCTGAAGGTTTATTTTCCTGGCAGCAACACCAAGGTTGCTAGCTTTGACAGCCAATTTGGTGGGAGAAGAGTGGCCTCCACTGGAGTGAGACCCTTGTAAATGAGGCTGACTGCTCTTGTTAGAAGCTGGGGACTTTGTTCATTACTGTGTACAGAATATCGTCTGCACCCTGGAGGTTTCTATATCAGGATAAAACCCTGGCTCTGCTGGCCGATGGAGTGAGAAAAGCAAGACTTCTGCCTGTGACAAAAGTAGAGGACATTTCAAGGTAATAAACAGTGAAATGTCCAGTTGGGAGGCACCCCCGGGAGATGCCCTAGAGTGTTAGAGGAAAGGGTAGTTGTTGAGGGAGGCTTGATCCGTGCTGCCTTCGTGAGCCTGCTGGGACAGGAGCAGGGAGTGGCTGTAGTTTGAAGCAGCTGAGGGAATTTATTTCAGATTCTACGCTGCCTGTGGATCACCACGATGTCTTCTGCCCTGACGGAACCCACCGGAAGAGCAGTCAATGTACTGGAAGGAGCTTTGGACACAGAGCAGGCACCGCAGCTCCCAGGCATTGTCGCATGGTTGACCCCTCTGTGTGCCTGGTTATAGGAAGACTCTGGTCCCAGCCGCATGGGACATCCAGTTGAGTGATATTCACTGAATCATAATGAGTAAATAGGTAAACAGAGTAATTGCAGATCAACCATAGAAAATAAAGATGAGTGGTTGACAGCAAAGGTTGGGAAATGTCCTTCCCAAATGATGGTCAGGGGCAAGAAGGAGCTTCCATGGGAAGCAGCCAGGGAAAAGGGGAGAAAGGAGTCCAGTGTGAAATCCTGATGTCACCTTGACCCGCCACTGGGCCTTTGGATCCATGTGAAGGTCAAATTCAGAGCAAGAAGAAGCTAAAAGAAAAGGGACCCTCCATCTTAGAGCTGTGAGTCCGGAAGCCTGGAAGGGCAGTGACACCTTCTTTCTTTTGGGAAACATAAACATAATCTTAGAAGTGACAATTCCCCAGATAAGGAGTAAGTGGACGCTTGGATCCATGAGCCATGATAGCGACCCTTTCTCAGAACAGCAAGGCTTTCACCTTTTTACCTTTCCTTACTGTGGTTGCTCTCAAGGTCTACCACCTGACTCCAGGTCCTCCAAGTTGGCTCAGATGCCAGACACGCACCCCTTCCTGAGAAGGGCTGCTGCCACCTGATCACCCATCACCTCCTTGGGCTTTACCTGGGTGGCAAGCACTCTTGGGCCACCACCCAGAAGGCCACCCTTCTGAGCCACCCTGGCTAGCTCTTCTTTGAGTGTTCCTCTTCTGGAGCTGTCCAGTAGGCGGTCCCGGTGGGCACAAGGCTCCCACACATAGAAGGCACAGCAGACATAATGTGTGCAGGTAAAGGATGGGTTACGGGCCCGTGAACAAGCAGCGCCAGGCAAGGCCACAGGGTGAGAGCGAGGCCTGTGGAGGTCCTCAATGGAAGGGCAGGACTGTGTGTCCCCCAGAGCCCCTTTCCTCAGCTATATTTGTGAGATTACCTGAGAGGACTCACAACCACTTGTCCAGGGAGTGGCACAGAATAAACCCTTGACCAGCACTCATTCCACCCCCCACTTCTCTTGGGAATTCTATAGGACTTATGTTCCAGGCTGTGTCTCTTTCTCTCAGGCCCCCGAGGAAGGTGGCACAAGACACTGTGACTTCCCCTGGACTTGGGGTCACAATGAAGGGCAGGTACTGGTTTTCCTGTGTGTCTCCTGTTTGGGGCCACAGGAAACACAAGGGCAAAAAACACTCTGCTTTATTTCTGCACCACCACCTGCAACTTCTGGTAAAGCAGGTGCTCATCAAAGTTTTGCTAGTTGAATGAACAGCAAAGATTTCTTGAGAGAAATGGGGCTCGAAGAGACCCTGGCTTCTGAAGGGTCAAGGACATTTGGATGTAGGGGGGAGGGAACCAGATGAAAACATACAACAAAATCTAGGTGGGCATTGGAGGCAAGGAAGGAGCAGGAAGGACAGGGCCTGGGTGGTCTGGAGAGGGCCCCTGTGTGAGGTGAGCCGTTCACATAGCAGCCTGGGTCCACCCTGGAGTCTCTCTGGAAGCTGCCGGGCCAGCGCCAGCCAGTGATGGGCCACCACCAGCCTCGGCTCCTCTGCTGGACAATTGGTACCCACTTTGTTCCTGTTGTTTCTGAGCACTCAAACCTGGGAAATAGTGGGCTTTCTTTCCTTTTTAGCCACCTATGTGTTTGCATTTTTGCCTTGCAGTTGTGAGCTTCTTCGGGTCCCTAGAGCATTTTCAGAGACTTGTCCTGGTCGGTCTTCCCAGGGGCCTGGGAATCATGGTTGAAATGGCTTCCCAGGACTGCGTGCCAGCAGGGAACTTGGAGGGTACCAATCCCAGGTCATCCCAGAGGCTTTTCCAGTGGACTATGCAACAGAGTAGAGGTGAGGCAAAGAGAGGAGAATCCAGCAGGAACAGCATCCTTCTGCTTTCATGTGGGAGTTATTCTAGGCTCTCACCTAGAAAGCTTCCAAACATGTGTGTCCTCGGTTTCCAAGCACACTTCCGGGCCCTCTGTCCACAGTCAGTGGGTGTCATGAAAGGCACTGTCAGCCTTATGATGATGATGTCTTCCCATCTAGCCACATTCCACCTTTCCGAAACCAAGACACAGAACTAAAATGGTTACTTTATTTTAGAAAACATTGCTCTCCTAGGACAGTAGCTCCTACAACACATTGGTCCTTTCCTTTGTTTTGGCTGATGGTCTTTCCCCTCTCTTTATTGTGTTTCTGATCTGTATTGTTCCTCAATCACTAGAAATTTTCTTGCATTTCCCTGTAGAGGAACTTGCATTTTGAAAAGCACTTGGGCTTACCAGAACTTTACATCCTTTATTATGTCCATAATACTTTGTTCTTACAATATCTTATGGTGCAAAAAGAAAATCTCCCCTTTTTTAAAAAAAAAGATTTTATTTATTTGACAGAGAGAAACACAGCCAGAGAGGGAACACAAGCAGGGGGAGTGAGAGAGGGAGAAGCAGACTTCCTGCCGAGCAGGGAGCCTGATGTGGGACTCGATCCCTGATCTCCGGGATCGTGACCTGAGCCGAAGGCAGTCGCCCAACCAACTGAGCCACCCAGTCGCCTGAAAATCTCCCCTTT
>PITA01022085.1:0-31152 GCA_004023965.1 Spilogale gracilis | reverse complement strand
ACACTCTGTCCTGGAGGCCCTCCCCCCCCGCTCTGTCACCCTCTGTCCCGCTGGGGCAGGGCCACATCCCCCAAGCTGAGGTCTCTCCTGCTCTGCTCTCCATTTCTGCCTGCTGTCTCCAAAGCATTTTCAGTTCTCATTTGAATGTGTTTCGACGGAAATGTGCTCTCCCAGGGGAGGAGAGGGGGGGCTGAGCAAGTGGAGTGTGGGGCCGTGGCGAAGACCAGAAGGAGCAGGGGAGGAGCTGGGGAGGAGCAGGGGAGGAGCAGGGGAACGGTGAGCAGCTGCCCAACGCCATCTGGAGAAGGGGGCTCCTCAGGGCTTTGGCCACGGCAAGGGGCAAAGGCCACATGTTGGAGTGTCTGGGCCTTAGAGTCCGGCCCGTCCCCCTCCCAGCGGCCCAGTCCCCAGCACCTGCCCCCCATCTACGGACCTGGTTCCTCACTCACCCCTCTGACTCCGCGCGTCCTACCGCCTGCTTCCCACCACACGTGCCCCCCCCTCAGCCCGGGTGGGCTCCACCTCCGTCCCCACGGCCGACCCCTCCCTGTTCCCACCCGGAGCGCCGGAGGCCAGGACTAGGGAGTCCTCCAGACCACTGTCCTTCCTGGCTGTCCTGAAGAGGCTCCAGGTCAAGGCGGGAGGCCGCGGAGAACACAGTCCCAGACAGGTCTGCCCGGTCTGGCCCGTTACCGTCCATCCCCCAGGACCTTCAACCCCAAGAGTAAGCCTGGCCCCTCACGGTTCTGCCGTCTTCCTCCGTGGGAGAGGAAAGGGCTCAGGACAAAGTGGTCGGACACAGGGTCTGCACTTCTGTGGCCCTGCCCACGTCCCCTGCCTTGAGCGAGGTCGGGATCCTGCCCGGGAGCCTGTGGGTGCTGGGGCATCGGCAGCGGGCTGCAGGGGCTGCCCGAGCACAGTGTCCACAAGGGTCCCGAGCTGCGGCCAGAGCTGTGATCCCCGGCCCCAGGGCCTGGGTCTTGCTGTTCATCTCAGTGGCTGCCCGGCTCCTGGAAGGAAGGAGCTGCTGTCTCCAGCGTGGCCGCCCGGGGGGCCACAAGCAGACAGGGCTCCACAGTGTGATTGGGGTAGGGGTTACTGAGAGTAAGAGAGGCCCGGGACCCACCCAGAGGCCCCCTGACTACCTCTCATCACAATCCAGGATGGAAAAGGACTTGCCCAAGGTCACCAGGAGCAGAGTCTAGGGCCTGGGGCTCCTGCTTTCGTGCTCAGTGCCCCAGGCAGCCCTCCCCAGGGGACATCAGCCAGTCGGCTGGGGGGCCTTTCCCTTGGGCAGGCAGCCTGGAGCTCCAGTTCTGGGAAAGAAAGCCTCGCTTTACACTTTTCTCTGCAAATGCAGTTCATAGAGGGGGAGAATGGCGAGGGCGTCCCGGGAGTCCCAAGGCCCCTGTAGGCAGCTCAGCTGGGGGAAGGAGGTCCCTTCCTCCCCTGGGAGTGGACTGAGGGAGTTGTGGTCCCAGCAGGAGGCCTTAGCTGGAGACCCAGCAACTTTCAGTAGAGGTTTAGCTGGGTGAAGGGTGACAGAGCCGTGATCAGTTACCAGGGGCAACCATGACATTTTAGCGACGCCGTTCATTGAGGGTGGCCGCTGGGGAGGGACACTGGTCTGCTGTCAGGGCGCCGGGTGGGAGGCAGCAGCCTGGGCCACAGCGCTGAGGATAGGGCTGAGTGTGCGGGTCCCAGACCCCAGGGAGCCCCGGGCGCTGGCTCCAGAGGCCTCTGGCTGGTGCTGCTCAGGGACGAGGTTTTACCTCCGGGCTTGGCCATGTGGTGACACACAAGTCTCCTCACCCCCCCGAGCTGCCTCCTCTGAGCAGGATCTCTTCGTCGCTCCGTGAGAGGTGGGTGGTCCCTCCGTGAAGCCTGGCGGCTGGGGAAGTCACCCCTCACCCCGAGTGAGTGCCCGGGATCCTCCCAGGATCCTTTCCTCCCCCTGGAGGATCTCCTGCCAGAAAGACAGCCAAGCCTGTCCTGTGGATAGGGGCACCGCGGAAGGAAGAGGGGGGAGCCTCAAACAGCTGGAGTTCCCAGTGGGCCTGCCCTTGGCTCAGCTGGACACGAGGTGGCCTTCGTCCAGAACCGGGAAGGTCTGGGGAGGTCCGGGAAAGCATGACGGGGAGGCACCTGCGTGCGGAGACACGGAGCACGTGTGTGGACTGGTCCGAGCCTCTGGATGCCGCAGGCACCTGCCTGGAGGCCCCGAGTGCAGCCTGTGACTGCCCCTTGTCCCCGAGCCATGGCTCCCCCAGCCCTTCCCAGGATGAGAGCCCAGTTCTTTGGAGAAGGTGGTCCCTCCCATCCCCTGACGAAAGGCAGGGGCTAGGGCCACCCCAGGGCGTGGGACACGGACTCCAGACCCTGACCGAAGAGGGGAGGGAGGTGCTGCCCACGGTCCTCCCAGCCAGTCAGGAGCACCACACGAAGTCCAGCCGGGCCAGGGCCGGGCAGGGAGGAGGCGGGCTGGTGGAAGGTTCTGGGATTACCACTCCATCACACTTGTCATCTGCCGCCCCATGGGAAGCCTGGGGCATCACCAGGACGGCTGGAGGCAGGAAGGGGGCTAAAAGGGGAAAGAGTGGGCATCTGCAGGGGAGGCTAGGGTGGGGCCGGTGCCAAGGGAACAGTCATCTGCAGGCAGAGGGTCCGGGGAGGCAGGGAGGTGGGCTGGTCAGGGAGGGAGGGGCAAGCCCGGCTTCTTCTCCAAGTGGTTTAGGATGGGCCAAGATCCCACCAGGCTCCCCTCCCTGGCCGGCCATGGGGCAGCTGGACAGGTGTCATTGCCGCAGGGTCAGGAATGGCAAGAGGAGGCAGAGACTGTGGACAGCACCTGGGACACGCAGACCCTCCCCACCACGTGACTCCAGTCTGTGCTTGAACACGGCTCTACCCTATCCCGTACAGCACCAATACCCCTCCATCCTGTCCTGCCCTCTTCACTCTATGCCTCCTAACTCTGGGCTTTCCTAAGAAAATTAAAAATAGAATTTCCATTTGGCCCAGCAATTCCATTTTTTGATGTATCCCCCAAAAAGACTGAAAGGGGCTTATCCACCATGTTCATAGTGTGGTAGTTCACAGTAGCCAGGAGGTGGACCCCATCCGCATGGCCATCAACAAATGACGGGGTAAGCGAGATGTGGCCGGTGCATGCCTGGGGGGTTGCTCAGCTCTGGAAAGCGAGGAAGACCTCGCCACGGTGAGCTTGGGGGACGCGGTGCTGTGTGAACCACGGCAGCCACAGAGGGACAAGTCCAGCACGGGTCCATTCCAAAGGCGGCCCCTGCAGAAGTCAGATTCCCAGAGGCGGACGGTGGACCAGGGGCACCAGGGCCAGGGGACTCAGATGAGGGGGTGAGTATTCAGTGGGACAGGGTGTCAGATTCACACGAAGAGGGGCGTCCTGGGGGTGGACAGTGGTGGTGATCACACAACAGTGGGCGTGTGCTTGACACCCTTGAGCTGCACACGCACCAAGGGTTGATACGGTGCATTTTTGGTAACGTGTGTTTTCCACAATAAAAAATGTGAAAAAACATAGTGTGTGTATGTGTAATACATTTCTGAGACATATGTCTACCATGAAAGGTAAAGTACTGGGGATGGACGTGGTGTGTGCTCATTGCTGAGGGTCTGTGTCCTGCCGTCCCACCTGGTGGCCATGATGTAGGGGCTCCCTCACCCCTCTTGTAGCCCCCAAATAGGGAGGAGAAGCCCCGGCACTCCTCTCGCTGCTTGGTGTCCTGAGAAGGAAAGCAGGTGGTGAGTCTGGAGGAGACACAGCCTGGGGACTGGGGGGTCAGTTCTGCCTCTGCTTTTCCTCTTCCCAGTGAACTGAGAACAGGGAGCCCACTCGGCACACTCCAGCCCCCAGCAGGATTGTGGTCTGCTGGCTCCTGCTTCTGAGGTCTGGTGCACCGGGGTCCAGGTTGGGAAGGCCCTTGGCTTTCCTGTTTAAACCAACCTCTCTGACCCCTTCCCTTAGACATGAGCCTGGGGAGGGATGGTCCTCTTGACCCCACCCTGCCATGTGCCGAGCTCCCAGCGGGCGGGAGGCTGGCGGTTCTGTGGGTATGGGTGAGCCCAGACACTGAGCCTCCACTCTTAAGAAATTACACACAGAAAAGTAGCACTGACCACAGTAGCTTCTTGGGTCAAGCTTTGTGATGTTCAGTGAGGCTCCAAGCGTGGGGACCCTTCCATCCTAATGGTCACGGCAGCCAAGATGGCTTTGTACAGAGGCAAGCAGTTGCCTTGATGAAGTTGGTTTCATGTTTCAGGAGACAAGGGTCTCAGTGGCCTCAGACCCCATAAGCTGCAGGGGCAAGTGGGGTCAGGGGTGGGCCTAGGCTGGACGTGAGTGGGCTGCAGGCTGTGGTGGGTAGACAGGCAACACCAAGATAGGGAAAGAAGCCTTTTCAAGATCGCTGGGTGTGGAGAGGCATGACCACAATGTTTGCTCCTTCTGAGGGCACGTCGGGTGGGTGCTGGGAGTGGCAGAGCGCCATCAGGGTCCCGGCATCACCGCTGGTGCGGGTGGGTAGGAGTGGGGCTCACTGCTCCAGGCTCCACTCTGCATGCAGGGGGCTCTGGGGACTAGGGGTCTGTCTCCTCCCTGTGCTCAGGATGGATGCTTCACTCAGAGCGTTTTCCCAGCTGGGTCTATGGTCCTAAACCATGGATGCTGGACCACTGGCATCAACTGGCTGGCATCTCTGAAAGTCAAGCCGAGAAGGGTTTCTCCATCACCCTCCTTCTCTGAGACTCACCTTGTCTGCAGAGACCTTGACAGCACTGGGTTCTGGAAAGACCATTCTCCTGGGATAGTTGTTGTAGGGACCAAAGCTTGGCTTGATGTCTAAGTCTGGTGGGTTTGAGGCTAGTGCTGCATTATCCTGTTCATCCCACTAACAATGGGACTCTTAAGACATTAGGCTAATGAGACACGTCCTTGAGCTACCACCACTTTAGAGTGAGTGATGCTCAGCCCCGGCTCCGGCTGGGCACTGATGGAGCCCTGATCCCACCTTGGTAATGCAAAGCAACCTGGTTGAGAATTAGGAGAACCAGGCATCAGAGATGGTGATGATTCTCTGAATATTTATTAACATGGACAGATGGACTCTGATCCCTTTGGGCTTAAAATCCCTTTAGGTTTTTGAACCATCACTTACAAAGGCAATTCACTCTTTAGAATTCAATCCCTGCTCTATGATGCTCGCAAATGTGGGGAGTTTATATTTGCATGTATGTCTCACTCTGTTTTTGCCACTTCGTTGTAGAGTATTTATGTTTATGCTTCACAATCTACTACTGAAACACTAACGTTGAGTTCATTGCAGGACCTCCAGTGGCTTGTATTGGACAACATGGCAGGAGGTCCTGGGGGATGGTACGTCAGCTGTTAACTACAGGATAACAGATGGCTTCAAAGTCTAGCAGCTTCCAACAACAGCTTCATTGTCACATGTCTGTGAGTCAGGAAGCCAGGTGTGGCTTGGCTGGCGCTTCGGGCACAGGGTGTCCCTTGCATTTACACTCCTGTCTGTGACTATGTTCTCATCCGAAGTCTCGGTGGGACGGGATGTGCTTCCAGGCTCTCTCCCTGCAGATGGTGAGATTCAGTTTCTTGGGGCTGTCTGATGGGAGATCTCTATTCTCCCCCAGTTGTTTGTTGAAGGTCCCTCAGTTCCTCCCCACATGGGTTTCTGCAGAGGACGGTGTAGAGAGAATAAGGGAGAGAACAGTCAGCTCCCATGACTTTTTGTAACCCAACCTCAGAAGTGATGTCTGACCCTTTTTCTACATCCACTTTGTTAGAAGCAAGTTATTAGGTCCAGCACACACTCAGGTGGTGTAGCACGGGAAGGCATGGGCATCAGGAGGCGAGGGTCACTGGAAGCCATCCCAGAACTTGCCCACCACAGAGGAGGAGCAGACGGGAGGGGGTGCTCTCAGCTTTGGGTGGTCTTTGCATAGCTTTGACCTTATAATCTTCTGAACCGCTTCGGGAGCTTCCAGGGGGAAACCCACACTGACTCTCAGTAGCCCCCAGGGTGATATAAGCAGCCAGAGGCTGGCTCGGGTGGGCCGGACTTACGAGCATGCTAGAGAGAGTGTCTTGGCTGGTGGCAGGCTGAATGGAAGTCCCAGAATGTTGAAAGGGCCTGAAACTGTTGAGAATGTTAAGGACGATGCTATTGCCTCTTCCCGTGCTGTGCCTGCCTGTGCTGGGGACCAGCCTGGGTGGTGAAGGCAGGAGAGACGAGGCATGGTTTCTATCTGTCGAGTGCTATGTAGCACTTCACTCAGCACTGAACGGCTGAAACCACAATAATTCTTCACGGTGCCTCATGGCTTCTGTTAGCCAGGGATCCTGGGAGGGCTTGCCTGAACGGGTCTCACTTTGATCTTCCACATAGCTGCAGTCAGGTGCTTCTCAGTCTGTCACCTGTCGGCTTCGCTGGTGCTGTCACCTGGGGGTTCCTGGAGCTGCCAGAGCGTGGCTGAGCACCTGGGGTGAATGGGCTGTCACCTGGGGGTTCCCAGTGCTGCCAGAGCGTGGCTGAGCACCTGGGGTGAATGGGCTGTCACCTGGGGGTTCCCGGTGCTGCCGGAGCATGGATGAGCACCTGGGGTGAATGGGCTGTCACCTGGGGGTTCCCGGTGCTGCCGGAGCGTGGCTGAGCACCTGGGGTGAATGGGCTGTCACCTGGGGGTTCCCGGTACATCTGGAGCATGGCTGAGCACCTAGGGTGGGGCTGGCTGCAGGGCTGGGAGTCAAGGGATGAGTCAGAAACAGGCTGTTCCTATGGGGTCTGTGGCTCTGTGGGTAGGAGATCAAGTCATCCAAAGGGAACAGATATGTTGTAACGGACAACGATGCCTGAAGGAGAGAGCTGGAGGGCCAGCTCCACCACGTGTGTGTGCATGTGCGTGTGCGGAGAGGGTTGTGTGGTCACTGAAGGGTTTTCTGAGGGTGTAACACCTAAGCCAAAATGAACATGCGGAGTCAGCCAGCACCATGTGGGTAGAAGAATATTCCAGAAGGGAGTTGGTGTGTACAGGGGAGGGCAGTGGGGACAAGGCTTTGCAGGAATGAAGCGTGAAGTTTCACCTGGAGCCAGGAATCGGTCAGGTATGCAGGAGGAAAGATGGATGGAGAGCACAGTGACTGAGCGTCCCTTACAGTGACCTGATTCTGACACCTGTGTGGAAGCCCAGTGGACTTTAAGCTGGCAAAGGAGGAAAGGTGGGCAGCAGGTGAGAAGGGGTGCCATGGCCTCAGGTGTGCCAGGCAAGGCAGGGATGAGGGCTTCAGCTGGTGGGAGAGCCCTAAGGGAATAGGCTGGATAAAGAGGAGGATAGTTTGGGGTGGGCCTGTTGGAGTTTGTGGCTTGGACTTGGACTTTCCAGCACCGCCAAGTCCTATGGGGTGTCCACCAGGGCATGTGGTTGGTGTGGAATGGAGCAGAGAAGGAGACAGGTCTGAGTGGCCTTCCTGGATCGGCCATGGGTGTGGGGCCTGGTGTGGGGATGTGGTCTGACTTCAGGGATAAATGGACTTCTAAGACTGGGGGGTGGGGGTGCGCAAGGACCAGGGGGCACTGAGCTTCTGTATAGATGATGATTACCAAGGCTCGATGCTTGACTTTGGCTAGGGTGAAAGTGCAAAAAGAGAGATTATGGCTGATTAAGGATGAGAGGAGAAGCATATCTGGTTGGCAATCAGGACTCCCCCTGCAGCGTTGCCGTGAGTGTGGACGAAGCTCGTAGTGGCCAGGTCCATCACCAAGCTCTGCCATCCCCATTACTTGGTCAGAGTTGTTCTCTTAATTTAAATCAAAGCCTAAATAAAATATGCAAACCTGACTTTGCAAATAGAGGTATTAGAGAGGTCGTTTTCTGTTCTTCCAAAGGATTTGCAGTTAAGGTTCTTAAAGGAGAGGTTGTTTCTGTAGCATTTACCTGGTTTTGGTTTACAGAAATTCAAATGTACAAATGCCATTAGCACCAAAGGTAGCCACGTCTTGGTTGCCATCAGCCAAGAGCCTTTGACCTAGTAGGAGCAGGATGTAATTTCCTTGTAAAGAGCCCCTCCTGGGGCTCTTGGGTCATCTAATATATATGCACCCATTTTCATCCACTTAGACTTCTACCCAAGGATAAATCTCTTTTCCTGGCAGACACAGTAATGGTGCCAAATCCAATCTGCCTTTTCACAGACAGTGTTCGCTTATATTAAAGTCGACCCTGGTCACCCCACAGGAACACGACAAAAGGTTTCTGCAAACTTACACAATAGCCCTTGAATACAAAGTCCTGAATAGGAAACCTGACTATTTCATCTCGAGGAAGAAAAGAGACGAGTTGCAGGAAGTCAGAGGGGATTTCTGACAGGGGATCGAGGAGTTCGCTGTGTTGGGAGGCTGCTCTATGTGGGGGCATCAGTCAGAGCTGCCCTGGCTGGGGTGTTGTTCCAGGTCTATTTGGGGAGAAGGCCACGTGAAGAAGACAGTGCTCTGGCTGAGGCCAAGCCTTCCTTCAGACCAGCATCCTCTTCAGCATCACCTTTCAACACTCGGGTCTGAAGCTGAAGGCCCAAAACTTGTGAGTCAAGTGTGTCTGCCCAGAGGCTGCTGTAATAAACACCCATCAACTAGGGGCTTCTAACAATAGATGTGTGCTCTCTCACGGTCTTGAGGCCGAAAGTCCAAAATCAAGGTGTCCGAAGGGCTATGTGCCCTCTGGAGGCTCTAGGGAAGAGTCCTTCCTTGTTTTTTTCTGGCTCCTGGCATTTTCTGGCTCATGGCCACATCATCCAGGCCCCACCTCTGTCTTTACCTGCTACTTTCTCTGCCTGTCTCAGAAGCACACTTGTCATCTGACCAGGGGCTCATCCTAGTCCAGGATGATCTCAAGATCATCAGCCTAATTTCCCCTGCAAAGACCCTCCCTCCAAATAAGGTCACATTCACAGTTTCCAGAGATTAGTTCACAGACATGTCTTTGTGGGGACTGCTGTTCAACCTGGTATAGATAGTGAACTTTATGGGCTGAATCATACCCTCCAAATCCCATCCCTAGTACCTCAGAATCTAGCCACTTTTGGACATAAGATTTCTAAAGGGGCAATTACGTTAAAGAGACCAGTAGGGCGAGATTCTAATCCTGAATGGCTGGTGTCCTTACAAGAAAAGTTACTGACACCAGGAAAGTGAGCGCGAAGAAAGATTAGGTGAGGACACAGTGGGAGGATGGCTGTCTTCAAACCAAGGGGAGAGGCTTCAGGAGAAACCAACCCTACTGACACTTCCTTCTCAGAGTCTCAGCCTCCAATACCAAGAGAGAATACCGTTCTCCATATCCCTGGCAGACGCACTGAGGGTGTCAATTCAAATGAGTCTTTTCACAGAGAGTGTTCCCCTATATTAAAGTCAACCTTGGTCACTTTCTGTTGTTATGCAGTGGTAAAGGAACTAATTGATAGTGATTTTATGACAGTAGGGGACATTAATACCCCACTTACATCGATGGACAGACGACAGTAGGGGACATTAATACCCCACTTACATCGATGGACAGAAATATATTGAGGCTAAACAACATGTTACTAAAGAATAAATGGGTCAACTAACAAATCAAAGATGAAATTAAAAATGTACATGGAAATAAATGAAAATGAAAACATGACAATCCAAAACCTTTGTGATGCAGCCAAAGCTGTTTTAAGAGGCAAGTTCATAGCAATACAGGCCTACCTCAAAGAGCAAGAAAAATCTCAGGGTGCCTGGGTGGCTCAGATGGTTAAGCAACTGCCTTCGGCTCAGTTCATGATCCCAGAGACCCAGGATCAAGCCCCACATCAGGCTCTCTGCTTGGCAGGAAGCCTGCTTCTCCCTCTCTCACTCCCTCTGCTGTGTTCCCTCTCCAGCTGTGTTTCTCTCTGTCAAATAAATAAATAACATATTTTTTAAAAAGAGCAAGAAAAATCTCAAATAAACAACCTAACCTTACACTAAAGGAGCTAGAAAAATAAGAACAAACTTCCAAACCAGAAGAAGAAAAGAAATAATAAAGATTACAGCAGAAATAAATTAAAAACAAACAAACAAAAAAGTAGAGCAGATCAATGAAACCAGGAGTTGGTTCTTTGACATGATCAACAAAATTGATAAACTTTTTTAAAAAAATATTTTATTTATTTGACAGAGAGAAACACAGCCAGAGAGGGAACACAAGCAGGGGGAGCGAGAGAGGGAGAAGCAGGCTTTCCCACTGAGCAGGGAGCCCGATGTGGGGCTCGATCCTGGGGGTCCAGGATCATGACCTGAGCTGAAGGCAGTCACTTAACCAACTGAGCCACCCAGGCGCCCCAAAATTGATAAACTTTTAGCCAGACATATCCAAATAAAGACAAAGAGGGAGAAATGAAAGACTCAAATAAAATCTCAGAAGAGAAAACACAACCAATACCACAGAAATACAAGAGATTGCAAGATAATATTAGGGAAAATGATGCACCAACAAATTAAAAAACCTAGAAGAAATGGACAAATTCCTAGAAACACATAACTTCCCCAAACTGAGACAGGAAGAAATACAAAACTTGAACAGCCTGATTACCAACAAAGACATCCATCTGTAATCAAAGATCTCTGAACAAACAAAAGCCCAGAACCAGACTTTTTCACAGCGAATTCCACCAAATGTTTAAAGAAGAGTTAATACCTATTCTTTTCAAACTATTCCACAAAATAGAAGAGGAAGGTAACTCCCAAATCCATTCTATGAGGCCAGCATTACTCTTATTCCAAAACCAGATAAAGACACCATCAAAAAAGAGAACAACAGGGCACCATCTCTGATGAAGATGAATGCAAAAATCCTCCACAAAATATTTGCAGACCAAATCCAACTATACGTTAAAAAATCACTTACCATGATCAAGTGGGGTTTATTCCTGAGCTTCAGTGTGGTTCAATATTCTTCAGTAGTCACAAATAAATCAACAGGATATGTCACGTCAAGAAGAGAAAGGATAAGAACCATATGATCATTTCAACAGATGCAGGAAAAGCATTTGACAAAGTACAACCTCAAGTCATGATTAAAAACCTTCCACAAAGTGGGCGGAGAGGGGATGGACCTCCACTTAAGAAAGGCCATCTATGAGAAGCCCCCAGCTAATGAAGAACTGGTTCAGCCCGAGAGAGCTTGGACTGGGGTCAGCTACAGCTGGACGTGGGTGGGTCCCAAATTGGACCTATGACTTTGGGCTGGTTGTTTAATTGACTAAGTACAAGTGATCTCATCACCCCCCGCCCCCCAGCCTTATCATGAAAAGTCAACATGAAAATCTCGCCGTTCCCTGATAGCGGTGAGGAAGCAAGGATGGATGGCTGCTGTTACGGTCATTTCCAACACACGGGTGCACAGGACCCTTGAGGTTCTGGGAGGCAGCTCTCACTCCACGGAGCAGACTGTGGCCCGCTGAGATGAGGCCACTTGTTTGAGGTCAAAGGCTCGGGGAACAACAGCTCAGAGATCAACACCTCCATTTGGTCCCTAGAATTTGATGCTTACACTCAATTTTGTCTCTCAGATATTGGCCTCAATGACCCAGCGTCCGCTGTTGCCTCGGCAATCCCCAGGAGGGAAATATATGAACACATGAGCTGGGGCTGACGTCTCTTCGTGGAACAAGGCTTGAAGCTCTTCGGAAAGAAACTCCACTTTCCAGGGAAGAGAAGGGTCATTTTGTTTGTCCCTAAGAATAGAGAGCATATTCGTTCTGAAGACCTCTCAGAGGGCTTGGGCCTTTTTGCGTGCAGAGGAGACGTTCCACGAGGAAAGGCGGCGGCTGTTTCTCCTGAGTGCCAGCGGTTGGTGGCCTGCTCCTGGACGCTCCCAGCGCCCGTGTCCCAGCTGTCCTGTTGAAGGTTGTGCTCTGAGGGGCCCTTGACTTCGCCCTCGTGGGTTCCCAGCCCCCAGCTTGGCAAACGGGAAGCACTTAAGAATTGTTATCTCAGAACATGGACGTTTTACAGGTGAAGCTGGACAGGACAAGAGAGCAGCACACGAGCGGCGGGGACAGGTGCGGTGCGGCGTGCACAGGGGTGTGGTCAGGCCGTGAGCAGTGCAGGCAGCAGGTGGGCGTCGGGTGAGGGGCTGGGCTCCTGACATGGATGGGTGTATACACATGCTTCTGGGCAGCGTGTGTCCCCTGGGTCCCCAAGGCAGCTGTGAAGGGGGGGCAGCAGGAAGAGCAGGGGTGGACCAGCCACGGTGGAGGGGTGTGCGTGGGGCCCACAGAGGAAGGCGGGTTTGCCCGTACCTCCCAGGAGATCGCCTATCCCAGTGTGAGCTCCTGCCTGACGGTCCATCAGGCGGTTGTTGCAGAATAAAACCTTCGCAGAGGACGTCGCAATAAAGCAGACTGGGGAAGTATGTGGACTCTTCAAAGAGTTTAGAATCTCCAATTTTGAAAACCCATGTAATGCCGCAAAGCAGATATTCACGATCTTAGAAATGAAGCGTGAAATCATTGCATTTCATGGAAAAAATTACTATTTTCATATGAAGCTTCAGATAATCCAGTTATTAATGAGGAAGGCCCTTTTAAAATTAATTTTTTTCTTGTACTTGCAGATCTAGCTTTGGAAACAGGTGTCTGAATTACACATAAGTCACGAGACCACTTTGAGTTTCTTATATACTACCACAAATCAAATACCAGGAGAAGCTAGATGGCATTATTATAATTTCATATTTGAAATTAATTTCAGAATTACACAAAACTGATTTGTATGAAGAGCTGAATCACTGCAAAAAAAATGATCCTACGGGAATTACCAGCTGTGGATGCACATTGATATTTCAAACTAACTTACAGAATCGGATCCCAGTGTTACCCCTGCCTATTTGCTCCTGGGAACTGTGGCATTAACAGAAAGATCCAAACAACCCCCACAGAAAAACACAAAGCAATCCCAGGAAGATCCTTCTCAAAAGTAACAAGTGTCAGAAGTTATTTGTAATCTTGTATCTACCAGCAACATTGGGGAAAAAAATGAAGTGGCCAGAACTAATGACTTTGATGACTTCATAAATACAGTTGTAGTCAAAAATATGGCTTTATGACCAATCAAGACAGCATATTAATAAAATAGTATTATTTATTATCTTCCATGAGATAATGAGCCTGAAAATGTTACTTTGCGATTTGTAGATTTCTGGTGTTACTTGTGTGTCCCTCATCCCCTTGATGACTTCAAGGTAATAAAACATTTTAAAGAAAAAAGCTCTCTGTTTTGGAATCATTATTGGCACCTGCTTCATGAGCACGAGAAACCAAATTGTACATTTTTCCCCGGCCTGGAAGATTATGTCGCTGGTCTTCATCAGAAGATCAGTGCTAGAGATGAGAATCCTAGAAGCTCAAAATAAAAACAGACCCACGGAAATAAAAAGCTGTGTGCCTTCGAGAAGAGCCGTGCCTCACCCTCAGGCACTAGGCTACTGAGCCCAGGTCCTGGGGTGTCTGTTGTCCCTGGTCCAGGTGCTTCCTCTTTGGGGCCTGGATGGGGGACGGGCACAGGTGTGCTGGAGAGGGCGCTGGCCTAGTGGGGGCGCCGTGGGGCTCAGCGGTGCTGGCTCTGTCTTGAATCGCCCCTGTGCTATGTGGGTGCAGAATCCCCCTGACTGTTCTGCATACCACCCACATCCTGTCCCCGAGGGAGGGCAGCCCCGGGGCCTCACCGTGCAGGCTGTGCGCGCCCCTGGCCTCCTCAGACTCACCGAGCACGCCTGGGGGTGAGGACTGCGGTGTCTTTTCCCCGTTCTGTGGGGAAGGACACCAAGATGCAGAGGTGCGTGGCCCAGGGTTGGGACTGTACCTCCAGACTCAGAGCGGGGCCTCATCCCTGCGGATCCCAGCGGCCAGCGCCCGGAGGGCTGTGGTCCCGTGTACCTGCTGAGCCAGTGAGACTGATGGGCATGCAGATCCTGGATCGGGAGATCGGGTTCTGAGCTCTCTCAGCTCTCTGGCTCTGTGGCTTGAGCCAACCACGGCTCAGGGGCTCAGTTTCCTGCCCCAGGAAAGGGGACATTTTTACCCACACTCCGCTGGTCTTGACAGGTGTGCTGAGACCAATGTGCATTAAGATATAAATGGGTTTGGGGAACGTGAAGGCTGTTTTCATACAGAAGGGATCTTCTCAAGGCCTTCCTCCAGTTAGCTGGGATCCAGAAGGCTCCAAGGTGCATTAGCAAAGAAAGGAAAAGCAGAGCATGGAGAAGACTCATCTAAGAATTTGCTCAGCTCACAGGACTGCAAAAAAAAAAATCTGGATATGTGTGTATTTGCACTGCTGATGAATATTATCTATGTCTACTCCTTATGCAACTCTAACGGATGGGGTAGAATTCGCTGAGTATATCAAAGACCCATTTTTAATTCATGGTGGGCTGCAGAAATAAAACTTACTTTTTTGAGAAAGAAATCTACAAGGAGATTTTGGAAGCCAACCAGTTTAATAAACACAGGCTCTAAGTAAATAGCATAAAGAATTTATGAACATCGCTTTCTGCATTTATGTATAGCTTGCTGTGTGGGGTCCAGAAAAAGAACAAATCATGTCTACAGTCTTTCCAGGACTTGGAGTCTGTGTCGCATGCCCTGCGTGGCCCGGGGTGACCCAGCTGTGTGAGGCATTGTGAGGAATAGTGTCTGTTTAATATGGAGTGTGCTGGCATCAAATTGTCTCCAGGCTGAGCCCCCAGGGGGTGGAAAGAATGCACGATGTCTTCAGATCGGGTCTTTAAAACTTGTTCTGGGCGACAGCATACCAGCAGAACTGGATGCAGGGTGTGGAACTGCAGAAGGCTGCTCGGGGCTTCGCAATTCCCTGTGCCCCCACTCATTCCCTGGGGTTCCAGCACCCCTGACCAGCCCACGGCCTCACCGAGGGACACTGATCCCATCGTTCACTCTCCCCACACCTGTTTGGCCTCTGTTGTCTGGGGGAGCAGGGGATGGTCCCAAGGACTGTTCACTGTCCCCTCTTTCTGCTCCACCCAGGTGGGGCCCAGGTCCCAGTGCAGGGGGACCCAACTCCGGGCTGGCCCCTCCAGCCTCCATGGTCACTCCTCGTCTGGGTGGTCTCCCAGTCTCGCTGGGAGTTGAGGAGGGCTGGCTGGGGGAGAGGACATGACAGCCGGCCTTGGGAGGACCCTGAGGCTCCCTAGGTTGTGGGGGGTGGACATCCCCCAGTCCTGGCCAGTGCTGAGGCCTGGGCTCGCCCTCTGGCAGTGACAGCCACTGCACCAAGAGCTCAACGGGTTTCTCTTCTTAAATATTTTTTAAAATTATGGTAATAAAATACACATAGCATAGAGTATATTATTTGAACCACTTTTTAAAAAGATTTTATTTATTTATCTGACAGAGAGAACACAAGTAGGCAGAGAGGCAGGCAGAGAGAGGAGGAAGCAGGCTCCCTGCCGAGCAGAGAGCAGGATGCGGGCCTCGATCCCAGGACCCTGAGATCATGACCTGAGCCGGAGGCAGAGGCTTTAACCCATTGAGCCAGCCAGGCGTCTTATTTGAACTTTTTAAAAAAGGATGAGCACATTCATGTTGTCTGTCTCTGGGACTCTCATCTTTGCTGATGGAAACAGTGTTCCCATCAAACACTAAGTGCCCAGCAGTCCCCAGCTGGGGAGGAGGGGGCTGAGCCCGTGCTGGCGGGGCTGGGGGCTGGGGGCTGGGGGCTGGCCCTGCGCCGCTGCGGGCGGGGCTGAGGTGGGCAAGCACCTGCCTTCTTGGCGGTGGCTGAGTGAGCGGGTCTCGGCTCCCCTGCTGCCGGTGCGCTGGCGGCCAGCACCACGGACAGTGCCCAGAAACCGAAAAGGAAAATAAATAAGAAGCCTGTGTTCATTTCAAGCCCCATTACAAGCACATTAAAAAACGAGTCCATAGTGGCCTTGTCACTTGGAGAGGAGGGAGCTGGGCCCAGGAGTCAGGCTCATCTCAGAGCTTCCGGTGCTCAGTAAACACAGTGACGACGCAGCCCGAGGCGGGGGGCTCACCCCTCCGCTTTCTGCGCCCTGGGCTCCCATGCCAGCTCCGGCTCCCGTTCCCTCCCAGCTCCCCCACTGCCCTCCACACACCCTGACTGTAGACACAGCCAGGGAGGCCCCGAGAGAGGGGTGCTGGCTGGAAACAGTGTGGCCCTGTGGGGTCAGGAAGGCCTGGCCTGCCCCCAGGTGAAGTCCACTCAGACCCTCCAACAAAGGGGGCCCTGACTCCCGTGACCCCCACCAGCTACCCACAGCTTTCCCTGGGGGCCAGGTGCGGGGGCGGCCAGATGGGAGTCGGTCCAGGCTGTCCTGGTTCCAGGGCCGGGGTTCTTCCCACACCTCCTGGCCCCCACTCCGCCTTGATCATTGGTGTGCGGGGAGGAACCAGACGCCTCGGCCCCCGCCCTGTCCCATGCCCCCCTGCTGGGAGGGTCCCACTCAAGCGCCCCACTGGTGCTGTGTCTTTGGACATGGGCCGTGGGCCAGTGGGGGCAAAGGGCCGCTCATCTGACAGCCGTGAGGGCTACTTGGGCCAAGGGCTCGGAGAAAGGAGCCGGGTGCAGGGGCCTCCTGGGTGCATATGGACCCCCGGCCAGGCTGGACCCGAGAGGCGAGGCAGGTGTGCGGGTGTTGGAGGGCCCCTTGACCCCAAGCTGGGCCTGGCCTCAGCAAGCCCTCCGCCTCCTGGAAGGAACACGGGGCAAGCCACAGGGGAAAGGGCCGTCTCCCCAGGTCTGGGTCAAGACCGTCTCAGCTGGCTTGGGGCAGCAGCTGCTAACTGGGGGCACCCCAGCATACGACCTCAGAGGTCTTCCCGAAATGAAACCCAATGGGTGCCAGGCGGGAAGGGGGTTCCCTGAGGCATTCCAGGGGCAGAAGAGGACACACGTCGCATACCTAGGGCTAAGGGCCCTGTCTGCTGTCCCCGGCAGTCCTCTCTGGGCGATCCGGACTGGGCGATCACGGTGCCGCCCAGCAAGGCAGGGGCTGGGGTAAGCTGGCCTGGCCCAAGTGCTTAGGGGGACTACTGCGGTCTGTGAGCCCTTTGAAGGAGAGCCCCCCAACCTCCACCTCCATGTCCCCATCTAACCCTGGGGCAGAGCCCAAGGTAGGGGTCGGCAGCCGATGTGGGCCTCCAGTGAGAAGGGGCCACAGTCAGGAGCTGAGACCCAGCTGGAGTATGTGGCTGGAGGTTGGGGTGGTCACTGAGAAGGACACAGTCTGGGCAGATGGGCCTGGGACCAGCCAGGAAGTCAGCGCCGGGGAGGATGGGGACACTCACTGCAGGTAGGAGGTGCAGTCCAAGAAAGGGGCGGGCCAAGGAGGGGCTGGGGTAGACCCAGAGTAGCTGGAGCCCGGCCACCGCCCGCCCTGCCTCGGAGTCGGTGACACAGGCAGCCCCGGGGAGGAGGATGGGTGTGCGCGGGTGAGGTGCACGCCTGACCCTGAGCGTGTGGCCCGGGCACACTTCCCCGCGGTTCTGGGAGTAGACTCGCCCACAGGCTCTTCCTCCAGCCTCGGTATCGACCATCCACAACTTCATCTTGTGCCCTCCGAGTGCCCTTCCGCACGCCGAGCTTGTCGCTCCTGCTGTGACTGACCAGGTGACAATTTACTGGGCATTTACTGTGTGCCTAGGAGTGGCCTCGAATAACCCTGTGGGGTGAGTCCTATGGACCCCTGTTTCATAGATAAAATGACCAAACTCAAGAACCCGTCAAAGGCCACGTGTGTGGAGGGGTTGGAGGACCGTGCTCGAACCCCAGGCACAAGGAGCCCTGGGAGACAAACAGCAAATGGCCGGGTAGTGCAGGACCTGTGCAGGTGGGCGCCGGAGATGCCGAGGCTGGGCGTGCTCTGCAGACGGACGCCGTCCTCGCTGTGCTGTGCTGCAGGTCCGGGAGCTCGTCCAGGGGAGCAGGGGGGGACGTGATGGGCAGCTCGCCTTGGCTCAGCTCAGCAGACACTGACAGGCTCCTGCTCGGCTCTGGGCCTTGGACCCTGGGATCTGAGGACCCAGAGGACCCACAGGTCTTCCCCTGGGGCTCGAGAAGAGCAATGGATGCTTGCAGCCCAGTGAGATGCAGACAAGCTCAGAGCGTTATGGATGGGCGCCTGGGTGAGGCGTCCAAGCTGATCTGGGGGCCAGAGAAGGCTTCCTGGGGCTGGGGTTTGGGGTGGGCCTGGAGGTTGGGCCCAAAGATGGAGCCGAGCCACCCAGAATGGGTGAATTCCTAAAGCAACTGAAAGCAAGCCCTCCCCAGGTATCCCTACACCCACATTCACGGAGACCTGGTTAGGCAGCCAGAGGTGGCAGCGACCCAAGTGTCCGTTGATGGATGGTGGGATAAGCAGCATGCGGTCCAGGAACACAGGGGGCTGTGATGCCACCTCAGCAAGGGGGGGGGGCTCCCACACCTGCTCTAGCATCGACAGACATCGAGGACCCTGTGCCCCATGAGATCAGCCGGCTGCCAAGGGACAACGACCGTGTGAGTCCGTGTCTACGAGGTCCCAGAGGGGTCAGTCACGGAGACAGAGAGTGGATGGTGGCGCCCAGGGCCGGGGAAGGCTGGGGAGTGAGGGCTTCATGGGGAGAGTTTCAGTGTGAGGACATGAAAAAGGCTCGAGATGGAGGGGGGTCCCGGACACCCAGAAACGGTTAAGATGGGAAATGTTATGTTATGTGTTATTTTAGCACAATAAAAAAAAAAAGACCCAAGTGACCCACACTCATCCTGGGACTGTTTAGGGTGAAATGAATGAATGAAGGATGAATGAAGGAAGGGAAAGCAAGTATAGTAGACATTTAGGGGGAGCCTGAGAACTGGCCTCCCTCTCCCAAGTACACACAAGCCCCATGAGAGGCAGGATCTGGACTGGGGCCAAGCTGTGGGCGTTTCTAGGCCCCGGAGATCTCCGTCTGCGGCCCGGGTCAGGGGTGGTTCCCATGCTCCAGCAGCACGGAGAGGCACCCAGAAGCCGGGCTGCTCCACACAGGGATGCCTGCCTGGGCAGGGGCTTGGCTCAGCTCCCCTCGGGGCCCCTCCCGACCCTGGCACGTTCCACGAGCCCAAGCTCACCTGCTGGAGATGCCGGTGGGGCTGTGGACAGACAGCTGAGACCTGGGGGTCACCCCACTAAGCGCCGGGCCCTGGTGGAACCTGGAGGGGAGGAACGCAGAGGGGCCAAGCCTTCCAGCATCTTCTGCACACCTCCGCCTTCTGCGTTCTGCTCGGGCACCCCTTCGTCCTCCCCAAGTGCCTCCCCCCGGACACAGATGTGGCCCAGCGGGGCAGCCGCGCGGCCAGCCAGCGTGCAAGGTGGAGGAAGGACGGCATTCTGTGAAACCAAGGGAAGAAAAAAATCAATTTTCCAATACTCCCTCTTGAAGTGATCTCTTGACGCTGATTCAGAAATAACACTGCCTGACATTCAGAGGGGGCAACTGGCAATTTCCTACGCTCAGCCATGTTATCACTTTCCGGCCTCAGGATGATCTCGCTGCAAAGGAACCTTACCTGACAGAGGGAGAAACAGGAGCGCGGTGAGGTTAAGTAGCTCATTGGGGCGCAGGGCGGCCGGCAGGACCCCGGAGGCTGCGTGTGGGTCTGCTCACCGTCCACGTGGCCTGCCCCGGCCCCCCAGCACCAGGCCGGCCTGCAGCCACCTGCCCTCATCGCTGATGCTGGGGCGCGGCGGGCCTGGGGGTCCCTCCTGTGCGTGACCCTAAAGGAAGCCCAGCTGGCCTGGGGGGGCACATAGCCCCATGTGGTCAGGGTTCTCCAGAGAAGCATGCCTGCCGCACACTCTTGCACACGTGTGTGCACACATGCTCACCATCATATGCACACACACTGTCATGCGTACACACTCATGGCACTAACACACAGCACACCTCTCTATCGCATATGCGCAGGTGTATCACACACTTGTACACACACACACACACAGTGTGCTGCACACACACACCGCACTCTGGGCGCTCACATACGTACCACACCACATACACACACTCACACACACACCCTACAGCACACCCATGCACACACACACACAAGCACATACTGGGAAGTATTTATCTGAAGGAATCGGCTCATGAGATTCAGCAGTCTGCAGGGGCGGGGGGGCGGGAGCGAGCAGGTGCAGGGGGGGCCCGGGGAAGAGCCACGGTTGCCGAGGTCTGGGCTGAAGGCTGTCTGCTGGCGGAGCTCCCCTTTGCCGAGGGAGGTCAGTCTTCTTTCCCTTCTGCCTTCAGCTGATGTGATGGAGCCCACCCCGCTCAGGTGGCCGGTTTGCTGTGGGGAAATCCACTGGTTTCTACATTAACTCCATCCAAGGAAACCCACGTCATAGAAGCACCCCAAAGAAGATTGGACCAGATGTCTGGCCACCACGGCCCAGCCTGGCTCTCACATCAAGCTACCGTAATGCCCTCACCTCACCGTCTCTCTGCCCCGCTCTGGCTCTCCGCCCCAGGGTCCCCCGAGACACCCTGGAATGACATCACCGCAGCAAGTAGGCATCCCCTGGCATCACCTCCTGTGGGCTTATGGGGTACCTGCTGTGTGTTGGGGGCCCTCACGCCCTGGCGGGCTCGGTGGGCTGGAGGCTTGGGTGCCCCGTCACTCGCCATCAGTGCACCGGGGGCTGGGGGCCCCGTGCACACGGGCCATGCTCGGTTTCAAGCATCTGCTCCCCCCAGAGCTGCCTGCACCCCTCCACGGACTCCTCCCCAGACCATGGCCCTCCATTCCTCCTCTCCTCCTCGACACACCCCTCGCTGGCCGTCAGGGAGCCCCTGTCTTGGCCCCGTACCCCCGTAGCTTCAGCGCTGCGAGGTGGCCTTCCGGGTCAGCTGTCAGGTGAGCGGGGGCAGGTGGTGGCTGCCCGGTCTCTCCGTCTCGCTGCCACAGGCCAGGCACGGATCCTCTTCATCGTGCCTAATTGACTGATGGGAGAAACCCACTTAGATCATCAGTAATCTCTGATTAGGGCTGGATCCAGACTCCTGGCAGACAGCTGGCCACCCTCTAGCCCTGGACCCTTTCTCTTCCTGCTGCCCTCTTTGGCCTGCCAGGTCCCTCATGGACCAGCTCAACACTGGCCTCCCCCGGTGCTCACGAGGCAAGAGGGGCTCGGGCCTGGCCAGACCCTCCCACGACCACCTCCCGGGTCCTCCAGCAGCCCGCTCCCTGCTGCCCCGGCCACCTGCTCTGCTTCCCCTTCCAAGGGGGCATGCCCACCGTGGGCCCCAGCACGTGCTACAGGGCAGGCTGGCTGCTCGGCTGTGCAGACCAGGAGCTCACACATACGGAATCTGCCAGAACACAGACTCTGCGGGGCTTGGCAAAGAGAGGAGAAGGTGGTGTTAACGGAGGCCAGACCAGTCCCTGGCTTCTGGGTCCCATTCTCTGGCCCTGTTTGCTCCTGCCAATTAGTTACTGACGTGCAGCCCGCAGAGTGCTGGATGCTGCTGGTTATGGGCACAGGGGACAGACGGACGCGAAAGGAGGACAGATCCCAGCTCACAGGCAGCCGGGTGGGTATCCCGTTCCCTCCAAGTGAGCAGGCTGCTCGGAGACACACGCATGTGATTCCCACACCAGCAGGGGTGGGGGGCAGGTGTGGACCGCCGGGCAGCCACGCCCACTCTGCTGGCCGAGCTGGGGTGACCAGGAGGCACCCATGCTGGGGAAGCTCCCTTTCTCCGGCCAGGCTCCAGGACAGGGGTGTGGACCCAGCAGAGAGGAGCAGGTTCTGTAGTTAGGACAAGCCTGGTCTCTGAGGGGCGGGCTGGAGACGGGAGCGAGAGCCCTGCAGGTGTGTGGGGCGGGCAGTGAACCGGGCAGACTGTGTCCTCTTCTGTAGAGCAGGGGCTCAGAGCATGGCCGCAGGGCGTGGGCCGGAGAGCGTGCAGGGCTCACGCTGATGCCCAGTCCACAGCGGCACGACCTCCATCTGAATGGAAGCCCCTCGCGGCTCTCTTCCCAGCCACCCCGTTACGTGGTTGGTGCTCGGCAGGCTTGCACCCCTACTCCCACACCCACCTCGGTGCGGCAGGGCTGGGGGCCCGCTCTGCTGCTGCGTTTTGCTTAACGGAGTCAGAAGAGCTGACAGATAGAAGCCATCACGTATCCCTTCCACGATGAGAGGATAAGCAGAAGAGGTCCATCCAGACAACGGAGGGTGATTCAGTCTTAGAGGGGAGGGGATTCTGACACCGTCTACACCAGGGTGGACCTCGAGGACACATGCCAAGTGAAATAAGGCAGGTGCATTCCCCTGACATGAAGCAGGAAGTGTGGTCAGGTCCGTGGAGACAGAGCGTGGACCGTGTCACCAGGCTGGGGCTGGGGGTGAGCGTCTGATGGGGACAGCGTCTCTGCTCCGGAACATGAGAAGGTGCTGGACTCCGATGGTGCTGCTGGTCACACAGCAGGCCGACGGTTCTTAGAACCCCGGAACGGCACATGTAAAAAGTGGTCAAAATGCGAGTTTTTATATTTTAACACAATTTTTTATATTTATATTTAAAAGCAATAATACCAACAAAATGTACCCGGGACACAAGACTCACATCCAGACGAGATTGACGTGGCTGCTTCCTCCCACTGCTCAGAGCCGACTTCTCTGGGGAGCCATCACACACACACACACACACACACACACACACGTCTGCCCTGCACCCCCCAGGCAAGTGGTCGGCCCAAGCCAGGAGGCGGGTCAGGTCACTGCCCACATGTCCTCGGAGCCCGGGAACCGGAGAGCTGTAAACAAGACAAAAATCTCCCCACCCAAGAAAACTTACCATAAAAAAGATGGTGATTAATTTAGCAGAAGCACTGTTAGGAGTAGCATGAAAATTAGAATCTTTCGGGAGTTTTTGGAATTCATGGTGGGGCAGGAACCCATCTTGAGTGAACTCTTCCCGTGCATGAACCAAGCCCTCGGAGCCCCAGAGAGGAAGGGCATCACTCACCAGTCACCTCAGCAGAGAGAACGTGGCCAGAGAGACCTCACGACAAAGCTGTGAAGGCCAGAGGACGCTGGTGAGCTACTGGTCCCTGGAGAGAGGGCACCGGGCTCTCTGAAGGTCTCCGTGGCAGGCCCCGCCATGGCGCATGGAGATAAATAACCCGCCTTCAGTGATGTGGGGAGAACAGGGCTAACCTGCTGTCGGGAGGGCTGTCGGGGTGGCCCGATGGCGGCTGGGATCCAGGAACCTTTCATCCTCCCATCTGCTCCCCGTACAGCACCTGCTCTGAGGGGGACCAGGAAGGCGGGTTCTCCTCCAGATTTTGTCATTAGCTTCACATCGAGATGTTTAGTGGCTTCGTGGGCCATTAGCAGGCAGCAGGCGTGGATGGCCATGGCTCTCGGGTGGGACATGGCTGGACACCTCAGGCAGCTCCTTGGGCCCAGCTGCCTCTTCTCTGTGCCCCACGGGCCCGGAGGCCCTGGAGCCACATGGCTCTGCACCTGCTTGGAGACACTTGTCTGCCTTGTGCTACCTGCTCTCGTCCACAGGACAGACAGACGGCAGACCACGCTCGCCTGGATCAGAGACGGCTCCTCCCTCCCTCCGTCCTTCCTCCCTCCCTCCCTCCTTCCTTCCCAATTCTGTCCCTCTTTCCTCCTTCCCTCTGTCCCTCCTTCCCTTCCGGCCTCCCTCCCTTCCTTCTTTCATCCCTTCTTTTCTTCCAGTAACTATACCTGGCTGCTGAGCACACTAATTTTCTCTGCAGAAGAAGGCAGGTCCTTCCTTCATGCCTTCATTCCTTCATGCCCTTCTGCTCCGGAGTCCATTCATCCACCTTTCAAGTCATGGAGCCCACACATGGCCACAGACTCTGTGAGCCACAAACTATTGATAAGCAGAGACATTTGCAGGCCTCCTACTCACAAATGCATACAGATGGCCATGTCATGTCTGACAATGCCACTGAAACGTCCAGCTCCTGCTGGTTCCACGATGGATGGCAGGAACCGCGGGCAGGTGGAGGGGGAGGCCAGGGAGAGACTCACAGAGGACGTGGACTGTGTTCCATAGAGAGGGGAAGAACCTCAGGGACTCCCTCTGAGTCTCAGAGGCCAGGAACCGACGTCCCAGGGAAGGTCAGTGTCCTGCCCGAGGTTGTGGGGAATGAGCAGTGGAGCTAGGGCTCAGACCAGCATGTGGAGGCCCCTTCCCTTTAATGGGGGAAGTGTAAGGGCTGCAGAGGCTGAGAGGGAGGCATCCCGTGTGGAACCGCATGACCACAGGCGGAGGACTGGCCCAGAGTTAGGGGGCTGGGGGTGCTGCAGGGGAGGCCAGGCTGCTGGTGGGAGCCCGGGAAGGAGCAGGAGGTCATCTGTCCTCGGTCCTTCTCTGCTGTAACCACCCCCCCCCCCACATCCACACCGACCTTCTGGGGTCTGGAGGCAGGGAACCAAGAGCCAGTCTTTCAGGGATGAGCACTTAGAAGCTCCATAATGAGCCCTGGCCCATCTGCTGTGCACACTTTCATTACGTTTTTATTTTCTGGATGATTGGGGGCCTGTAGGACTCTGTGGGGACGGGCTCAGGCATGCTCCAGTGTCCCCTAGGACACGCCGTACCCCTTTTGACAAGGAAGACATGACAGACAAGCCCAAGCCCCTCCTTACCACCCACTGAGAGGACCCTTGCCCACGGCCAGCCCCCGAGCTGGACCCTCCTCCCTCTGCCTCATGGGCACACCCACCGGACAGGCGCGTTCTGCCTGGACATCTGCAGGCACCGGGAGGGAGCTGAGTCATCAGAGAACTGAGCAGAGGTCCCAAGTGGAGGCCCCAGGTGGGGGTGGGGGTGTCACAGGGTGGGGGGACGGCCGCCCCCCACCCCACAGCCTGCCCATGAAATCAGCTCCTGTGTCTGATTTGCCTTCCCAGCAACAGCACTCGGGGGCACAGCCAGCGTGCCGGGGTCCTCCAGGGGCTTGGGGAGCAAAGGGCTGATGTGGACGGGTACGGGGGGTGCAGGACCCATTGCCCGCCTGGATCCCGGGGAAGGGTCACCACATGCTGCCCTGTTTGCTGCTCTCAGATCCAGGAGTCCGGGGGTCTTGGTGCAGTACGGTCCTGTTTTATTTAAATTGGGAGGCGCTGACTTGCTTCTGCCATGTTTCCATATTCCACGGAGATCTCTGTACCTTCAAGTCCCCTCCCTTCCCCTGTCTGCTCCTCTCCAATTTCAAGGCTGCTGCTCCTTCTGCAGAACTTATTAGCTGCCTCGAGGATGATAAAGAAACCCGCTTATTACACCATCTTATCTAAGACAAACCTAACCTTGGTACAGTGTGGAGCAAGGGGAAGGGGACCAGTCACCGCCTCTGGGGAGCTGCGGCCCCCTTCTCCCAGGGAAGATGGCTAGTTACTTGCGGCCCCTGTTCTCAGGACCCCAGGCCATCACAGGACCCCGGGCCTGCAAGATTTTCACTTCACTGCCTGGAGAGTTCCTCCCGCAGGTCAGAAGTGGAGGTCCCGGCTCTTCGTGGCTGGTTAGGGTGACTGACCCAGGGTGCTAAAGCTCATGCTTCCAGATCCCTTAGGAAAGGGTCCCACGAGGGATCTCAGAGGACAGGGGGCCCAAACCTACCAGCCAGCATGCCAAGGGCTGTATCGGACCCCCAGGAGCCACCAGGGCCAGCCCCGGGTCAGTGGACACTCACGTGCTGTCTCCATGGCTTCTAGGCTCAAGGAATAGCTTGGAGGTCAGTGGAAACACACCCAGGCCAGTGTGCAGGCAGGACTGGGGCTCCTCAGCTCGTCCGTGTGGACGTTGGTGCTGGCCTTCTGGCTGTGATTGCATCCACAGCCTTGGCTGTGGGAAGACACCTGCACCACATTCCCAGCAGGTGGGCAGCACCCTCCCCCCCAGAAACTTCTACACATCCTCAGGGAGTGAGGTCTGCCACCTGCTGCAGCATCATGAGGATCCGCCTCAGCCTGGAGCAGGGCTGCAGTCAGCCAGTGCCCAGCACAGGGGCCAGAGGCTGGTCTTCCGCCCATGCTGACCCCCCAAGGCCACCTCCTTTGCCTCCATCACCCCGTGGGTGATCGGTGACTGCCAGCTCTATGTCACAGCCCTTAGACTCTCCCACTCGAACCTGCTCCTTGTGGCTCCCGTCTCACTGGTGCCTGTGCTCCATCCACCTCCGGTGCTGCCGGGTCTGAGGACTGTGAGCTCGGCAGCCTCGTGGGGCATCCCGGGTCTCCGCCAGGCACAGAAACCTTGTGCAGCATCCTGAGTCCCCCACAACCCCCTGCACCAGAAGCCATGCCGGAGAGGAGACATTGTTGGGAGATCCCATCTGGGGCTCAGATGGCTGCCCCCGGGACAGACACAGAGCAGCCAATGGAGACAAAAGCCTCAGGGTTGCACCTGGACCAGGGAGACCATACCTGACCACATCCAGACGTGGGGAGTCCAATCGTGTAAAGAACTACGGAGAAAAGTCCACGTGGTGAGGTGGCCTGGGAGAGGGGGTTGGAAGGAGTCCACACGTTGCACAGTGGTGGGGAGGGCTTCTCTGGCCGACCGCAGGAGTGGCTGCTTTTATCTTACTGTGTGTTCATAAACTGTTGGTGGGAAGGGAACATCAGGACCTTGACTGGATGGAGAGAGTGACCTTAGCCTGAGGACGCCGTGCCCTGGGGGAGTGACATGAAGAGCACAGACCAGCCCAGAGGACCACAGATGCTTCCAGAAATCTCTCCGGGATTTCATGGATCTGGCCTGGCAGCCACAGGCCACACATGGAGATCCAGGGGAGACAGCTCCTCTTACGGTAGGAAGATGGGTAGAGGGGCGTCCTGCCCGAGCCCTGCAAGAGGAGGAAGAGGAGCAGGAGCCCGTGCAGACCCTGCTGAGAAGCCAGATCTGCAGCCCAGCCAAGGATGTCCTTCAGCTCTGCTCCACAGAGGACCTTAGAAAGGAGGGTATTTAATGGTAATTCGGGAAAACATACCTAAGAATAAAAAGCAAACAGTTAAGCAATATCCGGGAGGGAAGACTGACGGCATCATGAGGAAAACAACACGCACAGCCCCGGGAAATATTGGAAGTGACAAGGACGAGCGAGGAGTCTGGCTTCCCTGGAAGTACCAGCATGAGGATGAGCCCGAGGTCATCACAGCAACACATGGGGAAGATACAGACAGCTGCGGCACCTGGGGGGCTCAGTTGTTAAGCATCTGCCTTCGGCTCAGGCCATGATCCCGGTGTCCTGGGATCGAGCCCCGCATCAGGCTCCCTGCTCGGCGGGAAGCCTGCTTCTCCCTCTCTCACTCCCCCTGCTTGTGTTCCCTCTCTGGCTGTGTTTCTCTCTGTCAAATAAATGAATAAAATCTTAAAAAAAAAAAAAAAGAAAAAGAAAAGAAAAGAAAATACAGATAGGACAATGAGGCAGGCGGTAATACCCACAGTGGGCACATAATGACCTGCTGTCCCCGTAGGAGGAGGGGAGAGGAGAGGCCAAGGTGGGGGGGCAGGGCATCCCACGGGAACATCAGGGAGAAGCCACCTCTCAGGGGTGAGTGAGCTGATGACATTATCTCAAAATCCAACTCAGAGATAGCTAGAGATGAATCTTGATCAACTTAGTGGACTTTAGAGATAACAGCAAAATAGTTCTTGGACATGCAGACAGGAACAGAAAACCAGGGTCACCCATGAGATGCCAGGATCAGGCCACGGGCTTCCTCGTCACCCCAGGCTCCAGCGTGCTGGGCGAAGCGTGGGACTCAGGCACGGCATTTGTGGAGGCCGACGTTGGGGTCTTTGTGCCGCCCGGGCTCAAGCAGGAGAACTGTGTCTGCCACATTTTCGGTAGAGTCACTGTGACCTAAGCATTTTGTCATTTAAATATAGCATTTTATATTTAATGTTTTTCATTGAAATAGAAATGTGAGAATCAGCCATTCTCAAGCATGAAAGAACACAGGGAGCAGGTTACCAAGCACGGCTTCTTGGAAAAAAAAATACATAATCTGAAAAAGAAATACATAATCTGGGCAAATGAAAAGATGAAAAATGAAGACACCCAATTGAACACAGTATCAGTTTTGAAGAACGAATGTGGGTTCGCTCGATGCAAAATGAACCAACCTTTCAGAATTCCTAAGAAAACAAAAAAGTTTTATTCCCTCCCACATTAGGGCAGCCGCCTGCATACACAATCTTCACGGGTAAGAGAACATTTGATGTAGGTTAGGCACAGTTCTTGCAGAAAAAGTTGCAGATAGTTAGAAGGTCGCAGACCTTATTTTAAGTTTCTGGGATATGCAGGGCTGTATGACTTTAATTTTGTGGGAACCAGGGAGGTTGGAAGGAGTTTGCAGTGGTGGGGAGGGCTTCTTATGCTGAGAATGCTTCTTTTTGGTTATTTTCTTTAATGAAGCAAATGTCCAGTGTGTGCTTGGGGCAGAAATAAGAGTCCATGCTTTGTGGTTTTGCTGAGTCGTTTTGACCCTTGGTAAATGTTAAAGGATATCTTCCCTGAGAGCCCAGGAGCAGGACCCACCAGTGTTAAAAGTTGAAAATTTCCTTTATCAGATATGCACTGGAGAATGATGCATCAAGCAAAAGTTTTATATCCAGCTAAATTGCCTCTCGGTGTTCATTTGCCCCACAGACCTTCCCAAGCATAGGAGCCTGGAAAAACACAACCCTGGAAAAAGACTGGTTCGAGAGTCCAGATGAATAACTTGGTAGTTGAGACAGGGGTGATGGAGGTGGTAAGGGTGTGCGTCCAGGGACAGGTGTGAACACGGAACCCTTCAAAAATTAGGAGGGAATGAAAAATACTGTGTGAGCCATTGTGTTGGAACCACGCTGACCTTTGCAAGAATGAAAGACAATTGAGAAAACATCAGGGGAGCTGGAAGGGAGGAGGACAGGGTGGCAGGAATGGTGCCCCTTCCCTTTCGAGGGGCCACGGGTAAAATATAAAATAAAAATATGAAGAGGGAAAAGTAACAATGTCAACATAAGGTTTCAATGTATCTATTTTCCTTCTTCTTGGACGTAACAGAGATAATAATAACAGAAATTCCTGCAATATCTCTTCTTCCTTTTAATCCTTTTAATGGGAGTAAAATTAAATCTAGATTTTGCTGCAAATGCCCTCAGGACCCTCATTGTGCTTGGTACGGTTATTCCCGTGGAGTATCTGCTTGTTTACTCATCTCTGTCTATCCACATCTCTCTCTCTCTCTATCGAGAGTGATCTGGAGTCCATTTCCAATCTTGGTGCTGTTTCTGGGTGATAGGTTTTGGGTTAATTGGTTGCTTCTTTGTACTTTGGAGTTGCTCTAGTTCTTTATGATAAACAAACATTACATTTGCAAAACCTGTGTCATTCCTCTAAATAGAAACAGAGGAGATGAATTTGCTCCTCCTTGCAGTGTGTCTGGGGCAGGGGGCCGGGATGGCGGGTGCAGACCCTCGAGCCATTGCGGGGCTTGCTGGGCACACGGCACCTGCCCAATAAGCCATCATCTACTGTGTTCAGGACACTGAGGTATGGGGTGAGAGACCACAGTGATGGAGTGCATCCTAGGATGAGAGGGACAGTGGTCCGACCAGGTCCTCTCTCCCCTCGGGCTGCCCCCGTGCCCCATGCATTTGCACACAGCTGTGGGGAGGTGGGCTGAGAGGGCCTTCAGATGAGTGTGAGTGAGGCAGGGAGTGGGCAAGGGAGGGATAGCATGCCAGGGGCACCTCCGTCCCCACCTCGGTAACTTGCATTTCCCTCCGATGCAATGTTTTCCTCCTGGCCATCATGTCTGCCCTAGACTGCAGGTGCCCTGAGGCTGGGAGCCACCTCTGTCCCTCTGCGTGTCTGACCGCCTCCCCCCTGCCCGCGGCACCATGTGGCTGTTCCATGTGTGGTGCTGGCAGGAACGAATGGGTTTAATTTGGCTGTGCCCGCCAGGTGCAGAGCCCCCCGCTCCCCTCTCCAATATGCAATCCTCCAGAGTCCCGGGCTCGTGCCGGAAACCTCGCCCCTCACAATTAAATTGCTTTCATTTCCCTTTATGAACTGAAGCATGTTTAAATGACCTGAATTTCCATGTGCTCCATCCAAAGGAAGCTCTTTCTTTTTCAGGGGGGAGGGCTTTTCTCCCACATTCCCCCCCTTCCGGGTTAAAGAAAACATCAGGAAAATGACGACTTGAGTGGTATTTACTACTTTGAACAGTTCAGGTTGCTTTTCAAAAGGGAAATGGGAGCTTCCAGAGCTTTTGCTCCCAATAAAACTGCTGAAGCAAGGTCAAACATTCCCAGGAGGAGATAAAATGTTAATAAATGATGGCCATTGTCCCACATTTCTGAATTTATGCAGTACATCTCTATGGCATCGTTCTCTCCTTGGTTAAATTCAGTGAGTAATTTCTGACTGTATTCATTGCCGGAGGATATATTTCTTTAGAGTTAAATATCACTAGCTGTGCATTTCGATACGAGGAACGCGGGCTGCGATTTATAACCAACAAGATCGTTGGTGAATCTGGGCTGCACAGACAAGCAGGGCTCGGGAAATGTATGCAGCTCCCGTGTTTATTTTAGAATTCATTTGTGAGGAAACATCATTTCAAATTCCTCTGTCAGGTTCTCATGCGGGATTGCTCATTCCTTCAGCAGACATCCAGGGGCGGGCAGAGGCCGGCACCGGGGGCCCTGCTCGCCCGCGGGCTTGCTGCCTTCCGTGGGCAGAGTGCGTCCTGGGCCTCGGTCTGATGAACGGAAGGCCACGCGGTGTCCTGACAAGGGTGAGGCGTGATGCCCAAAAGCACAGGTGAGGAAGGAGGAGGCAATGGGTTGGGGTGCCCACAGCTTTCTGCCGAGGGGGGACAGGGAAGCTAGGTCCGCAGGAATTGTTCCTCTAGAAACACCTCCCCTCCCCTCCTACCTCCCCCTCCCCCTTTCCTCCCCTACCCCGCCCCATCTGCCCTCCTTCCTCCTCCTTCTCCTCCCTCTTCCCACCCTCCCTCCTTCCCTCCCTCCTCCCCTATATTGCCCCATCT
>PITA01022084.1:0-31162 GCA_004023965.1 Spilogale gracilis | reverse complement strand
CAATTACTTGCGGTGCATGAGGGGCAAACTGGAGGACAGTGGCAGAAGGAAAGCAAATGGGAGCTAGGGTAATCTAGGGAGGGAAACGAAACAACAGAGACTTTGAACACAGAAACAAACTGAGGGACTTGGAGGGAGGTGGGTGGAGGGATGGGAGAGCCTGGTGGTGGTTACTGGGGACACCTAAAGCGTGGAGCACTGGGTGTGGGGAATGGGGAATGAATCTTGAAACACTGGAAAAAAAATTTTAGTTACAATAAAAAAAAAAAAGAAGGAATTCGTAACCAGCAAACCTATATAGGATCAATGAAATTTTCAGTAAAAAGGAAAATTATAGCAGATGGAAATCTAGATTTACTCAAAGGAATGAAGAGCATCAGAAATCGTATACCTAGGAAAGATGCAATACTTTATTTAATATTTAAAACTACTTAAAAGAAAATAAGCTACCTAAAGAAAAATAATAACAATATTGTGGGGTTTATTCAGACATAAACGATGACAGTGACACAAACCCCATTGGGAAGAAATGAAATATTGTTACAATAAATTCTTTTTTTTTTAAGATTTTATTTATTTATATGACAGAGAGAAACACCGAGAGAGAGGGAACACAAGCAGGGGAAGTGAGAGAGGGAAAAGCAGTCTTCCAGCCATGCAAGGAGTCTGAATGGGGCTCGATCCCGGGTCTCCAGGTGAGAGGCTTGTAATTCCTAACTGCTTGCTTCAGCATTGCTTTACCACCCTCCTCCTTTGTTCAAGTCCTTGAAACTCTGGGAGGCCCGCAGATACTGCAAAAGAAAGTGCCCCTTATGGTGCTTGCTTATGTTATCTCGCTTCTGTAAAATTGCTTGCTTCAGCATTGCTTGACCACCCCCTGTTGTGCCCAAGTCGTGAGACCCCTGAAAAAGACCACTGGAGACCAGAGTCAAAGCCAAGCGGCAAGGGTCATTTATTGTCAGGTTTGAGCCTGGGCCTCCATGCAGACGTTACCAGTCACGCTCAGAGACCCTGACAGCAAATTTTTCAGCTTTTTATGGGCTGGCACAAACAAGTCTAGGACCACTTCCTTTTGCAGTATCTGGGGGCCTCCCAGAGTTTCAAGGACATGAATAGGGGAGGGGTGACCAAGCAGTTCTGAAGGAAGCAGTTACAAGTTACAAGCTTCTCACCCCCTCCTTTGTTCAAGTCCTTGAAACTAAAGCCCTAGACCTGTTTGTGCCAGCCTATAAAAAGCTACAATATTTTCTGTTCAGGGTCTCTGAGCGTGACTGGTAACATCCGCACAGAGTCCCAGGTTCGAACCTGACAATAAACGACCCTTGCCACTTGGCTTTGACTCTGGTCTCCGCTGGTCTTTTTTGGGGGTCCCACAACTTGGGCACAACACAGGATCATGACCTGAGCTGAAGGCAGTTGCTTAATGAACTGAGCCACCCAGGTGCCCCATTATCATAAATTCTTAATACTATATATTAAATGATATAATATCACTTTAGATACACTGTGATAAATTAAAGATGAATACTATAAGCTCTAAGTGACTGCTAAACTTAAACACAGAGTTATAGTTAACAAAGAAATTGGGAAATCAAATTGAATCATAAAATATACTTTTATAGTTATGGATAAGAAAGCATAAAATAAGAAAAACAGTAACAAAAAGTAGATGAGATAAAGAGAATGCAAATAGAATACAGTTAATAAATTAATTAATTAATTTTTATTATATTATTTTATTTTTCTGGTGTTCCAAGATTCATTGTATATGCTCCACACCCAGTACTCCATGCAATACGTGCCTTCAATACCCAAAATCTAAAGTTCAAGTATAGGACACTCTTAAGAACAGTGGAGGTTGCGGGGAAAGACATTCCACTTTTAGAATCATGGATGACATAAAGATACAGCCTAGATTTGAGCAGCAACTTCACAGGGGAGAATCAAGGAATAGCTGGGAGAAGCTGTCTGGGGATGACAACAAATATCAAACACTGACCTCATACAACAGAATATTATCCAGCCATCAAAAGGAATGAAATCTTGAGTCTTGCCATTTGTAATGATCTGGATGGAGCTAGTATGTATTATGCTAAGTGAACTCAGTTAGCCAGAGAATGAAAAACACCATACGAACTTACTGATATGTGGAATTTAAGAAAGAACAGAAATGAAAATGTTAAGCCCAGATTTCGAGATCCCCAAAGACCACCAGGGAGTAGCCAATTCCCATGCAAGAACAAAGAGCCTTTATTCGAGCTATCTCGAGCTCAGTCTCCCACACACATCGACACAGCAGCGTGATGCAGAGAAAGAGAGCAATTTTTCAAAGCACGACAGGTTTATAGGGGGAGTGTGACAATAGGCGGGGAGATGTCAGTGGCTTACACTGATTTGGCCAAGCGTCAGTTTTCTACGGCAGGCTAGGCAAGGGAAGGAAAATATTTACATCCAGTTGTTCTGGAGAGGGGTCAAGCTGAGGGTCTACACAAGATAGGGTGCTCGACACACAAGATGGAGTCAGTTTTTATTCTGCCCTTTCAAGCTTATAGGAAGGGGAACAGCAAAAAAGGAGAGAAAGAAATAAGCCATAAGAGACTCTTAATGATAGAGAAAACACAGTGGGTTGATGGAGGGAGGTGGTGGGGGATGGGCTAGATGGGAGACAGGTAGTAAAGTGGACACTTGTGCTGGACACTGGTACTGTATGTGATGAATCACTGAATACTACAACAGAAACTAAGATTGTATTGTATGTTAACTAACAAAATGTAAATTAAAAAAAAGAAATTAACCCCACTAAGAAGCCACGATTTCATTGAATTCATTTATAAAGGCTTTTATGCCCCAGGGCTTTGTTGAAAACAATACAGCAATCATCTTGCAATTAATGAGGTTGAACAGCTGGGTATGATGAGGCAAAAGTGGAAAAGAGACCTACCAATGCTGCTCCTGCCCAGGATCACCAAGAGCATACGCAAAGCTATGCTTCCTAAGGCTCATATCAGAGATTTCACAGTGTGGGGAGGAGAGAGGCCTCACTAAAATGATCCAGTCAGTCACTGAACAAATAAACAAGCAAATAATAAGAAGTCCTGGGCTGGGAAGCCTGTCCCAAAGTTGACACAATATATTCCTTAAAATATTCAGTTTCCAACAAAAAATTACAAGTCATACAACCAGCAAAAAAAGATGACACACACAAGAAAAAAAGAAGAAACCAATTTCAGTATCTCTGAGAAAATGTTATTAGGATCTAAATCTGATTCCTCTGCTGAGGCCAGGTGCTACATTTCAAAACAATTCCAAGAGATTGCTCTTCCAAACCCACTGGTCAGACAGGAGGGGCAGCAGGCTTGCTGCTGTGAACAAAGTCCCTTGATCCAACGGGGGACAGGGCCAGAAGGAGGACGCAATGACAGGCTCTGATATACTATGGTGGATAAGAGCATGTGCTCTGGATTCATGGACTGTAGTTGAAATCCTACCGCCAACTCCCACTTATTGTGTAACTTGGGTCTATCACCTAGCCTCTTACAGTGTTACTGGAAAACCAAAGATAAATTGTGGCTGTATGTAGTCTCAGACCTGACATATAGAAGCTTTCACCTTGGCTGGAGGAGTAGTCAGTGGTGGAGGTGGCACAGCAGAGACCACAAATCCCAAAAGAGAGAGAGGCTGGTTGGCTGGAGCTCAGTGGTTCTCACAAAGAGATGGTTTTGCTTTTTCTCACCTCCAAGGAGATTTGGCGATGTCCAGAGATTCTTGTCTGGAGCGGTTCAACTGACATCTAATTGGAGGAGGGCAAGGATGCTCCTAAATTTACTACGATGTACTGGAGAGCTCCTGCAATGATCAACAAGGTCACAGTTGACAAATTCTGGTATAATTATACCCAAAGATCAATTCTAAATTGAAGAATAAAGAAAGCCAATGTGAAAACACAAGGATAAAATACCTCATTGTCTGCAGCCAAAGGACAGGAATGTGGCTAAGACTTCAGTTCATAAAGCAGCCTCCACGGAGGAGGAGCTGGATGTACCACAGGCCCGAATCTTATCTCCATCATCCAGACCCTTATCATATGGCTGCTGGTGCTGGGGGACACATCTGGTGGAACACTTAGAGAAGATCTGCTTGAGTCAGGGAGGTCAAAGGGGTAAGGGCGTGTGGTTGGTGAAACAGCTGAAGAAAGAGTGAGCCTCCTTTGTCTGATGCACATTATCAGAAAAGAAAAGCAGATAAATGCATTAATGGAAATTCTAACAATTCCTCTCTGTGGCTCTTCAAAGAACTGATAATGTGAGGTCATAGTCAGCCAGTCATAAAAAATGTTGCCTGCTGGATGGCTGTGCAGTCATGAGTTTGTCTGCACTAAATCATGACTAATTTAAAGAGATAGCACACAGGGAAGCAAGAGCTGCATTTCTGTCTCAGCGAAGAAAGGCAAATTGGTTCCTGCAAAAGGAAGCCACCAAAAAAAAAATGTCCCAGATATCAAATCTATTGAAGGAAAGGAATGCATCTGTTCTGGAGAAGACAAACTCCAAGCAAGAAAGCACTCTGGCAGGGCAGGATGCTCTATCTGGACATACAGATCACTTAGAAAAGGATCAGTTACTCATAAGGACTCAGAGGGAAAGAACCTGACATAGGGCTCTATTGAACAACAAAGAGAACTAGCGATTTGAACACTAACATGGAACTCTTTGCATTTCAATAGTAGGAAAAAAATTTGAGGTCAGAAGGATGACAGGCTCTGGGAAGCTGGGAGAGAATGCACTTAGGGAAGGTGGATGATCCACCTATCAGGAACCCCATTTGGCCTTCCCTGAGCAGAGCTGGTCTCACTCATGAGCCTGAGGCTCCCTGAGAGAAATAGGATCCACTCTACATCAGAAACCACCAGAATGGCTTCTCATTTACCCATCCCAATGCTGCTTGTCACTAGATCAATCTTAGAGAGTTGAAACCACTGCCATAGCAGCAGCCTCTTAGTGTGTGGTGCCAGCATCATAATCCCCACATACCCTTTCCAGCTATCCACCATGAACATTATCCTGAGCTGGATTGGGGTGAGGGGTGTTCTCTCAAGATATTCTGGGAGCTCCTGTCTTCAGCAATGATTCACACACAGTTATATCTTAACGCTAAGAAGCACCTCATAGCATTATTTTCAGTTCTCTTGTTCAGTCTTGACAGCATCTTTGGGTTGCTTATTTTCCTCATTGCACTTTGAAGGACACTGCAGCTGAATGGGGTTGAGTGCTCTGAAAGAGTCTGAATTTGAAGCCAGATCTTCTCCCAGAGCTCCTTCCGAACTACACATATCTTTCTACATCCACACCACACCATGGAATGCAACACTTTTATGCCTTTTCTTTTTAGATTCACCATCATGGGTACTGATATATCCTTAAGCAGAATTTTCTAATGTATACATCACATGAGTTTTGTTTAATCAAATGAGTATTGTGCTTTTAATCACTCAATACTCATTTAAATATTTTTATTTTTAAATCTATTACAGAATGTAGAAAATATAAAAATTACAGGATTACAAGAAACCAAATGAATAACAATTGTTCTTCAAGCTATGTTGGGAATCTATTAGTAATCACACTGAGTCATTAGTGGTAGTTTCAAAGCCTTATCCATTGGAGAGTCTCTGAAACCACTGGTGACTTCAACATGTAGTTTCCAGTAAAAGCTTCCAAAGACAGAAATTAATATCTGGAGAAGGAGAAAAGCTTCCTGAGAGCTGCCTTCACCTCCTTGTTTCTCAAAGTATAGATGAGGGGGTTGAGTGTAGGGCTCACCATACTATACAGTACACCGGCCAACTTGCTGCTATGGTGCTGTAATGCAGAGGGTGGCAGATGGCTGCGTACCGGTCATAGGCCATGACTGTGAAGAGGATCAGTTCCGAAGATAGAGACCATGTGAGGAAACAGAGCTGGGTCATGCAGCCCCCATAAGAGATGGAGCTCTCCTGTGACATCAGACCCTCCAGGGCTTTGGGCATGATGGAAGAGGTGCAGATAATATCCATAGTAGCCAAGTTGAACAGATAAAAGTACATGGGGGTATGGAGCCCAGGTTGAAAGTGATGGCCAAAATGATGAGGATATTACCAGTGAGGGCCACAGAGTAGAGGGACAGGAAACAGCTGAATAAGAGCACGTGGTATTCTGGGTGGTCTGAAAAGCCCTGCGGGGTAAATTCTGTTACTACTGTCTGGTTACTCATGGTTCTTGGGCTGAGAAGGGTTTCCAGGACTATCACAGCTTCATGTGATTTCAGGGATAGAGAGAGAAATGAGAGGTATTCTAAAGTCAGCTGCTATCATTTTCATTAGACCTGATATCATGCTATGAGCAATATGATACAGATGTGCTGGGACTTATTAATGAAAAGAAACATGCCCTTATGACATAAGGCAAAGGGCAGGAACATTTAGCTCACAGAAAGTAAGTACAAATGGCCAATTAAATTCATAAAGCATTGTTACATCTCAGGGTAATGAAATTAAATCAACAATCTATTCATTAGGAGCCATGATTTGGCAAAGTTTGAAAAGTCTGATTTTGACTAACATTAGCATGGGGACCAAGAGGCAGGCCTTTTAAAATTAATATTCTATATGAGCAAGACCTTCCACTTCTAGGATTTTTTCCTAAGGAAATAATTAAGAGCATCTTCAAGGTGTTATAACAGTATTATTTATAATAGTGAAAATGAAAACAACAATACTTTTAAAGGTCTGTATATTATGATGTCTTCATAGGGCATAATGTTATATATTTATCAAAATGGTGCTTTAGATCATGATGCTTATAAAAATAGAATGATGCCTCTTATACATGTCATGTATTCCTACATGCCTCTTGTATATGCATGTCTTCATACATGCAATCCCACGGTGCCGCCAGGCACATTCCACTCTCATCTGGATGTTACCACCCGACATCAGTACACTTGTCATTTCACATGTATTTAATGTGACTGTTTTTCAGTACTGTATGTGTTAGTTTCTACTTTTTTTAATATTTAAAATTGCTTTGAAATAAACATATTCTTGGTTGATCCTCCCCCCAAAAATAGAATGATGCTTATAAAAGAGAATGAAGAAAATTCATGATGCTTATAAAAGACATGATGCTTATGAAAATCAAATGAAGAAATTTCAAGAGTAGTGTGTATAAGAGGATATTATTTTAAGTTGAATGGAATAAAACATGTTTTTATATACATATGTAGAAAGAAACAACTGGAGAATGATGCAACAGAATTTGAACATCAAGGATAAATTACACTTGATTTCATTTCTTTGCTTTTACTGCCCTGTATTTTCTGATTTTTTTCATTTAATAGCCCTTCTAAAAGGGAGGTTGACAGAATGAAGGCCCTGGATGGTACCCTGGATCCACCTCCCCTCCAGACAATGTCTTCCCTCTCATCTCACTCCTCCAAAAGCTCCAAAAACAAAACTCCAGCCACACCCAGGGCTCCCAGTCTGCCCAACACACCTGCCAGACCAGACTTTCTTACCTTTGTTCTTGCAGCTCCCTCGGCCCCAAATGCTCTCTTTCCTATGCATCAGGTCTACCATTACCTCTCTGCTTTTCTAACATCCCTTCCCTAGAGATAAAGAGAAAGCTCTCTCCTGTGTATCACCTCAGGATTCAGTACTGACTTCTATCGTAGAACCCATTACACAGGTGACACATCACTTCACAATACGGTCCTCTAAGTTTGGGGCATTTGCCTCATTCATCTCTGAGCACTTATCGGTCTTCAGTTATGATTGTTGAAATAATAGTAAAGAACAGTCTCGTGCCAGTAAAAGCAGAATGCTTTCTATTCTCAACAAAGTGCATATTCTGTATAGTTTAAGATGAAATCAGCATGGTACCACATTTGCTTTTCCCTTCTTTTCAACTCTCTATTCATTAAAAGAATTCATTTAAGGAAGATGGTTATTTTCAATTAAGAATTCTGCTTTTTGAGAGTCAAGATGGCAGAAGGCCAGGTGACCACATTTCGGGGAGTTCCCTGAAGAGAGCTGAATTCCAGGGGAAAAAAAAAAAACACTACAGGACCACTGTGAACACCCATGAAATCAGCCTGAAATGTGATATTTCGCACTTCTGGTTCACCACGGGAGACAAGGACCATTGGCAAAAAGGTAGAAACAAGTAAGAGGGACCGGAGGTTTGCCCCCAGAGACAGGGGTGTGGGGGAGGAAGCCCGCAGAGCTGAATCATTGAAAGCAAATACCCCAAAACGAAAGTGCTCTGTGAGTGAGGAATAACAGCAGATTACGGTCTGAATCGGGGTGAGACAGAAACGGGAACACAGCGGAGCCTGTGGAAAGGCAAGGAGACTTTTTTAAATTTTTTTTCCGCCGCTGCGGCCGCCATGGTCGCCCCCGCCACCGCCGCACCTGCCGGGAGAGCAGCGGGCATGGATTCTATTTTTCCGCCGCTGCCTTTCTCTCCCATTTCTCTTCACCCCGTGGGCCGGGTGCGGACCCCCCAGGGAAGGCGATTTTACAGACTTGCATGGCATGGGAGAGGCCACGGGTCCCGGGGCACAGACAAGGTCGCACGATCCAAAAGGAGTTGTGGCTTTGAGGTGCGGGAGTGAAGCGACAAGCCGGGCCGGGGGCAGAAATCAATACAACATCTGCACCAGCCCAGCTGTGACAGGCTGCCAACCAGGAGGTGGGAAAGAGCCCCTCTCTGTGTAGAGGCTCTCTCTGGGAGGGAGGTCTGGGCGCAGATATCTTGCTCCGACCTGACTTCCTCAACAGCTGAAAAAAGACAAAAAAGAACAACGCTCCGCCACCAGAGAATTGTAACCTGATAACCTGGTTACCAGTGAGACCAGCCTCTAGCAAGGGGGCTGAGAGACGCAGCCCAGGTAGAAGGAGTGAAACAGAGCTTTCTCTCTTTCATTTTATTTTTTCTTTCTCCACCCATTTTGGTGGTGAATTCTGGTTGCTCCAAAACCTTCCAACAAACAATGCACCTAGATAGTGGCTGATATATTTAGCCATACACCCGTTCAACCACTCCTCGCCACAATGACTCGGAGAAGGAACACCCAACAGAAGAAGAACCCTGAGACTGCAACCTCGGTCACAGAATTACTGGAAATGAACATAAACAATATGACAGAAATGGAATTCAGGACAGCAATAGTCCAAGCAATGGTCAATTTAGAAAAGAACATTAGTCTCAAAGTGGAAGCCATAGTAACAGAAGTGAAAGCTGAGGTTAGAAAGGCTTTAGATGAGATGCAATCTAATTTAAATATGCTAACAGCCCGAGTAACTGAAGCTGAAGATCGTATCAGTGATTTAGAAGACAGATGGATTAAGAAGGAGGAACAAGAGAAGTCTTGGAGCAAACAGCTAAAATCCCATGAAAACAAAATAAGGGAAATAAATGATGCGATGAAATGCTCCAATATCAGAAATATTGGAATCCCTGAAGGAATTGAGAGAGAGAGAAGCCTAGAAGATACTGTTGAACAAATCATGGATGACAATTTCAAAATCTGAGGAATGAAACAAATGTTCATGTCCTAGAAGTAGAGAGGACAACCCCCAAGAACAATGAGGCCAGAAAAACCTCCAGGCACATAATTGTAAAATTCTCGAATCATAAAACCAAAGAACATGTTTTAGGGGCAGCTAGGAGAAAGTGATCTCTTACCTATAGAGGGAGGACCATCAGAATAACGTCAGACATTTCCACAGAAACCTGGCAAGCCAGAAAGGGCTGACAGGACATATTCAGGAAGTTACATGATAAAATATGCAACCAAGGATAATGTATCTAGCAAGGTTGACTTTCAAAATGGAAGGAGAAATAAAGAGCTTCCAGGACTGTGAAGGTCTAAAAGATTATGCAACCACCAAGCCAGCACTACAAAAAATACTAAGAGGGGTTCTATAGAGGAGAAATGAACCCAAGAGCGACACAAAACAGAAATATACTGACGTAATCTATAGAAACATGAACTCCATAGGAAACATGATGTCAATACAAACATATCTATCAATAATCACCCACAATGTGAACGGCCTAAATGCTCCAATAAAAAGACACAGGGTTGCAAACTGGATAAAACGACAGGACCCATCAATATGCTGTTTGCAAGAGACTCACCTTGAATCTAAAGACACTTCCAGATTGAAAGCGAGGGGATGGAAGACATCTTTCATGCCAACGGACCCCAAAAGAAAGCCGGGGTAGTGATTCTCATATCAGACAAATTGAATTTTAGTCTAAAGACTGTAGTCAAAGACACAGAAGGACACTACATCATCCTTCAAGGGTCTATACATCAAGAAGATCTAACAATTGTAAATATTTATGCCCCCAACATGGGAGCAGCCAACTACATAAGCCAACTGTTAAACACAATAAAGAATCATATTGATGCAAATACATTAATTGTAGGAGATCTTAACACACCACTCTCAGCAATGGACAGATCATCTAAACAGAAAGTCAACAAAGAATCAAGAGCCTTGAATGACACAATGGACCAGCTGGATCTCATAGATATATTCAGAACATTTCACCGTAAACAGCAGAATACTCATTCTTCTCGAGTGCACATGGAACTTTCTCCAGAATAGACCACATACTAGGTCACGAATCAGGGCTCAACCGATACCAGAAGATTGAAATTATTCCCTGCATATTCTCTGACCACAATACCGTGAAACTGGAACTCAACCACCATAAAAAGTTCAGGAGAAAATCAAACACTTGGAAGCTAAGACGATCCTACTAGAGAATATGTGGATCGACCAAGAAGTCAAAGAAGAACTGAAACAATCCATGGAAACCAATGAGAATAAAGATACGTCAATCCAAAACTTATGAAATACAGCAAAGGCAGTCCTAAGGGGGAAATTCATAGCCATCCAAGCCTCAATCAAAAAAATTGAAAAATCCCGAATACACCAACTCTTATTAAACATTAAAGAACTGGAAAATCAACAAAAAATTAAACCAACCCCCCACACAAGGCGGGAAATAATAAGGATTAGAGCAGAGATGAATGAATCAGAAACTAGAGATACAGTAGAACGCATACATGAAACTAGAAGCTGGTTCTTTGAAAGAATCAATAAGATCGATAAACCATTGGCCAAACTAACCCAAAAGAAAAGGGAGAAGACCCAAATTAACAAAATCATGAATGAAAGGGGAGAGATCATGACTAACACCAAGGAAATAGAAACAATCATCAAAAATTACTATCAACAATTTATGCCAATATGTTTAACAACCTAGAAGAGATGGATACATTCCTAGTAACCTATAAGCTACCAAGACTGAAACAGGAAGACATTGACAATCAGAATAGACCTATATCTAGTAATGAGATTGAAGGAGTGATCAAAAACCTCCCCAAAAACAAGAGTCCAGAACCAGACGGATTCCCTGGGGGATTCTATCAAACATTCAAAGAAGAAATAACACCTATTCTCCTGAAGCTCTTTCAAAAAATAGAAACGGAAGGAAAACTTCCAGACTCTTTCTATGAAGCCAGCATCACTCTGATCCCCAAACCAGACAAAGACCCCATCAAAAAGGAGAACTTCAGACCAATATCGCTGATGAATACAGATGCCAAGATTCTCAACAAGATCCTTGCTAACAGAATCCAACAAACATTAAAAAGATTATCCACCATGACCATGAGGGTTTTATCCTAGGGATGCAGGGGGGTTCAATACTCGCAAAACAATCAACGTGATAGAACAAATCAATAAGAGAAGATAGAAGAACCACATGGTACTCTCAATTGATGCAGAAAAGGCATTTGACAAAATACAACATCCGTTCCTGATCAAAACTCTCCAAAGTATAGGGATAGAGGGAACATTTCTCAACCTCATAAAATCTATCTACGAAAAACCCACAGCTAATATCATCCTCAATGGGGAAAAACTGACAGCCTTTCCTCGGAAATCAGGAACAAGGCAAGGATGCCCACTCTCACCACTACTGTTCAACATAGTGTTAGAAGTCCTAGCAACAGCAATCAGACAACAGAAAGAAATAAAAGGTATTCGGATTGGCAAAGAGGAAGTCAAACTCTCTCTCTTTGCAGATGACATGATACTATATGTGGAAAACCCAAAAGACTCTCCTCCCAAACTACTAGAACTCATACAACAAGTTGGTAATGTGGCAGGATACAAAATCAACGTGCAGAAACAGTTGCATTCTTATACACTAACAATGAAAAAATAGAAAGAGAAATCAGAGAATCGATTCCATTTACTATAGCACCAAAAATATAAGATATTTAGGAATAAACCTAACCAAAGAATTCAAGGATCTGTACTTGAGGAACTACAGAACACTCATGAAAGAAATTGAAGAAGACACAAAAAGATGGAAGAGCATTCCATGCTCATGGATCAGAAGAATAAACATTGTCAAAATGTCTATACTGCCCAGAGCAATCTATACTTTCAATGCCATTCCGATCAAAATTCCACCAACATTCCTCAAAACGTTAGAACAAACAATCCTAAAATTTATATGGAACCAAAAAAGACCCCAATCACTAAGGAATTGCTGAAGAAGAAAAACAAAGCTGGGGGCATCTCATTACCTGACTTCAGGCTTTATTACAAAGCTGTGATTACCAAGACAGCATGGTATTGGCACAAAAACAGAGAAATAGGCCAATGGAACAGAGTGGAGAGCCCACATATGGACCCACAAATCTATGGTCAAATCATCTTTGACAAAGGAGGAAAAAATATCCACTGGAAAAAAAGACAGTCTCTTCAATAAATGGTGCTGGGAAAATTGGACAGCTACATATAGAAGAATGAAACTAGACCATTCTCTTACACCACACACAAAGGAAAACTCACAATGGATGAAAGACCTCAACGTGAGGCAGGAATCCATCAAAATCCTGGAAGAGAACATAGGCAGTAACCTCTTTGACATCAGCCACAGCAACTTCTTTCAAGACACGTCTCCAAGGCAAAGGAGACAAAAGCGAAAATGAACTTCTGGGACTACATCAAAATAAAAACCTTCTGTACAGCAAAGGAAACAGTCAACAAAACAAAGAGGCAACCCACAGAATGGGAGAAGATATTTGCAAATGACACTACAGACAAAGCGCTGGCATCCAAGATCTAAAAGGAACTACTCAAACTCAACACCCAAAAAGAAGATGAACACATCAAAAAATGGGCAAGAGACATGAAGAGGCACTTCTCCGTAGAAGATATACAAACGGCCAACAGACACATGAAAAAATGTTCAGCGTCACTAGCTATCAGGGAAATTCAAATCAAAACCACACTGAGATACCACCTTACACCAGTCAGAATGGCCAAAATTAACAAGGCAGAAAACAACAAGTGTTGGAGAGGCTGCGGAGAAAGGGGAACCCTCTTACACTGTTGGTGGGAATGTAAACTGGTGTAGATGCTTTAGAAAACAGTGTGGAGATTCCTTAAAAAATTAAAGATAGAGTTACCCTATGACCCTGCAATTGCACTACTGGACATTTACCCCAATGATACAGATGTAGTGAAAAGAAGGGCCCTATGTACCCCAATGTTCATCGCAGCAATGGCCACAATCGCCAAACTGTGAAAAGAGCCAAGGTGCCCATCAACAGATGAATGAATAAAGAAGATGTGGTACATATATACAATGGAATACTATGCCTCCATCAGAGAGGATGAATATCCAACTTTTGTAGCAACATGGACTGGACTGGAAGAGATTATGCTGAGTGAAATAAGCCAAGAAGAGAAATTTAAGTATCACATGGTTTCACTTACTTGCAGTGCATGAGGGGTAACCTGGAGGACAGTGGGAGAAGGAAAGTAAAGGGGAACTAGGGTAATCCAGGGAGGGAAACGAACAACAGACACTTTGGATACAGAAACAAACTGAGGGACTTGGAGGGAGGGGGGTGGAGGGATGGGTGAGCCTGGTGGTGGGCACAGGGGATGCCTAAAGCGTGGAGCACCGGGTGTGGGGAATGGGGAACGAATCTTGGAACACTGGAAAAAAAATTTTAGTAACAATAAAAAAAAAGAATTCTGCTTTTTGTCAAACTTCAATCAATGTATTTACCACTGAAATATTAAAATGTTTATACAAAATGAAAAAACATCACTGATCAAGCCACCTCACCACTAGGCAAGGTGAAGATGATTCTGTCAATAGAAGAGCATAAAATTTCTCTGCATTGCTTCAGTATAAGTTCCGTTCAAAGCTGCTGCAAATGATGAAGTTCCATCTGAATGTTCCCAGGACAAGGTATTAGGTCAGCTACATGACTTTGCCAAAGAAAATAAATGCAATACATTTTACTTTACTTCATATTTGCTTGGGAAAAGGCAGTGAATATAGCTTTTGTGAAGTTTGCATTGGAGCTAGAGATTTTATTTATTCCTCTGAAACATTACTGGCTCCTCAATACAGTCTGCTGAGTGCCTCCTATTTAACTCCGAGTACCACTGTGTATGAAAAGCTAAAGCAGGCGGAAAAGGAACTGAGTTGGATTTGCTCCCCAGCATGTCTCTATGTAAGGTTTCTTCACTTCCAGCTGACTTCCTCCCTAGGATTCTAACCACATGACACCTCAGTCATCACTCACACTCCACTCCACCATACAGACAATAAAGCAGAGACTCATAAGGCTGTGACCACACCTAAGAGAAGACAGACCATGGGGCACCTGGGTGGCTCAGTTGGTTAAGCGACTGCCTTCGGCTCAGGTCATGATCCCGGAGACCTGGGATGGAGCCCCACATCGGGCTCCCTGCTCTGTGGGAAGCCTGCTTCTCCCTCTCTCACTCCCCCTCCTTGTGTTCCCTCTCTGGCTGTGTTTCTCTCTGTCAAATAAATAAAATCTTAAAAAAAAAATGAGGAGACAGACACCTCCATCACCAAACACTGAGCGGTGGTGTGTGGGTCTATAACACAGCATTACTGGAGTACCAAAGAACCTGTTAGGAAGGAAACCTTAGACCCAGACTTTCTCTTAACTCCAGAGTGAGGACAGAAAAATAAATAAGTAACTGCAACCTAAATGGAAGTTCTGAAGAGGTGCTCAGCACAAGTACATGTCAACAAACTGATTCACATTCAGGGAACACACTGCCCCTCAGATATCACCCTCTCACCATAATTTCCACGGCAGGTGGACAGTCTCCTCATCCAGCTGGTCAACAAGAAGATTAAAGAATCCAGAAGCCAAGATTCCTTCTGTGAGAATGACCATCAAATCTCTGTTGGACTTTAGCCAGACACTTCCTCTTCTGAAAATAACAAAAACCTTTCTCTCCTGAGATTTGGAGGGCATTGGCTTTTACCCTCACCGAGCATTACAAAATTATGATCAAAGATGTGAGGGAAGAGAAAATGATTTCAGATACCGACTGCCAAGTTTAAACATGTACTCCATGACTCTCCACACGTGAGGTGACAGGACAATCAAATAGTGATAATTTTCCACACTTACCAGACCTTTCAGCACTCAAGTTTCAAAGAAAATAAAAATTCACCTTGGGGCACTTGAAACTTTATAAAACAAAGAACATAAAGTGTCCCCAAATTCCTGATATTAAAAAGTTCATTTCACATCGTTTTTCATACAGATATGTGGGATTTTATGTAAAAGGCAATTTATTTTCAGTGACATTTTATCTTCATTCCAATTTATTGTTCATAATTTAAACAGTAGAGAATGGTCGCTATCATAAGGTATTCAATTAATAATGGAGCAGTTGACTACCTCTATTATTTTTATCTCTAACATTTGAGGATTTTCAGACACCATATAATTTACCATTGTTCATCTATTACATATGAAGGTAAATGTTGCTTTTGCAAACATAATTTAAGAACAAAAAAAAGAAAAATCAGAAAATGCCAAAATCTCATCCATTTGGATTTAAATCGTAAAGATGCTTTAAGGACACCTAGTCCAACCCAAACATTGTAAAGTCACAGAGGCATCCAAATGACCTACCCTAGTTACACAAGTATTAGTGACAAGGCTAATATCTAGTCCCAGGACTTTGGGATTCTAGCCTAGAATTCCGTGTTATTTAATTTGGTTGTTGCCTCTCTAAATATAACTTATTTAAATGTCCAAGGAAAGTCAAGAGAAAGAAAAATCGATGAAGAATTGGTATGATTACTCTTATGATTGAGGTGTGAATGCAGACCGTAACTCTCAGCCAGTTTTTGCATCCTATTTGCTCTATTCATTTACTGATGAAATGATAATAATACAGAGTGATAAATCTATACATGTTAATGATTATAGGTCAGCAAAACAAAAACAATCAGGTCTTATACATGTAGTTAATAATAAAAATTAAGCATACTTAGAATTATGCGCAGAATAGTTCTCATCCTTTTATATCACCCAAGAGAATGAGCTATCTTCAGAATACTCCTCATTACCTTGAAAAAAATTCTTGACCTTTTTGGAGCTAACAGAGTTTATGGATAGCCATCCTTTCCCCATCCATTATGACTGTTGTTGGAAACATGGTGACACTGAAGCAGTATGCAATCTAGGACAAGATCAGCCTAGATAAAGGTTTTCTTCCCCTATTTAAGCTAATGCTGCCAAGAATTAGTGACTCATCTCAGCAAAGTTTATCATTGCCATTGGGAGACACCTGGGGACACCCATTCTCAGCTATTACTCCAAGTGGACCTTGAAGGAGCAATTAAGTACCACTTTCCTGGGTGCTTGGCTGTCACTGGTATTCAGATAAATGCCAGTTCTGATTTCTGAACCAAAGGTATATAAAAGGGCGTGAGCTTGGACAGAATAGGACCAAAACATTCTCATAGTTCCCAGAATCTGGGGCAGTGCAAACACAGGTTCAGGTGCTCAGAATAATGAGCTCACAGAATGGACTGGGCCTGGGGGTGTCAGAAAAGCAGCTAACATCTCTAGACTTTCCATATTTCCATATTTCTATAGATATACAACTACAAACCTAATATAGGGGAATTTAAAAAAAGACTGGCAAATCAGAGTTAAATTTATGTTACTGCTTCAAACAGAGATTCAATAAAAGAAAGAAGAATGATCAGTTACACAAGAAGGAAGGAAAAGGTGAAGGGAAGGTATCATCATTTGACTTACACTGAAAGTTCAAAAATGAAAGTAAGAAGATGAATTTAAGAGTTCTAACATTCTTATACCGTATCAAGAGTCCCAGAGTGGTGGGACACTGAAAAATTATGTGTAATCCCCAAAGCTGCTATCTGTTAGACAAGAATACCAGGCAGAGCTGTTAGACAAAAATACCAGTCAGAATGACTGACTGAAAAATACTCAGTGCTGTTCTGTGAGACAGAGCAGAAAGGGGAGGACTTCAGCAAGAAGATATTTGGAAACTTGTGCAAACTTAGGGATCTACAGAATGCCATCAGGAGGCCTGGCTAAGCCATACCATAGCCACTGTTCCCAGGCCCTATGCCCTAACCTCAGCTAGGACCAACTGTTAAAATAATCTAATGATAAATTTGTGGTTGAGTCCTTTTTTCCCAGCTAAAACTCTGAGTGCATTTCATACTCTTCAAATCCTTCCTTTTCTGCTCTTCTCTCATACCTACTAGCTTTGCCTCATACCTTCCTGAAAAGGGAAACACCATCCTAGCAGAGTTCCTCAACTTCATTCCCTCTCATCTCAATCCTTCTACATCTTTATCCACAATCTTTGTTGCCTCCTGTCCTCTGCTAAAGTTCTATGAGGAACCAGCAGAAATACCAAGAACAGCTCATTTTCCCTAAACAACTGTTGAACATTGTTATTTTCTTTAAGAGAACTAGAGAATTTTAAAATGATTCCCATGCTAGGCTCCATTTGTACTTTAGACATGCAAAGAAGTAGGAAAATATACAATATGTTGAGGTGAGAAAACTAAATCAAAACCAATACAGAAATGACAAAAAGTGATAGCATTAGTAGACAGGATCATTGAAACAGGTATAATAACTATATTCTAAATCTTCAGTAAACTATAGAAAAATATAATAAACGGTGACATAGAAGTTTTAAAAGATTCAAATACAATTTCTGAGATGTAAACTACCAGGTCTTCAATTAATAATATACTTAATTGGATTACCAGTACATTAGATATTGCAAAAAAATACATGGTGAATCTAAAAAGCTAGCTATAAAATTTACCCCAGTCAAACACAGAAGGAAACAAAAACCATAAGAATAGTGCATCAGTGAGCCATAAATCCACTTCAAATAGCCTAATACATGTGTGATTAAACCCCATAACGCAATAAGGAGTGGGTAGAATGTAAGAAATATCTAAATGAATAATGGCTAAATTTTTACCAAATTTAATATAGAACATAAACTCACAGATATAATGAATTTGATAAACTCCAAGCAGCATAAAATTGACAAAACCATAGCAAGACACATGCTTTGAAGCCATAACAAAAAATCTCTAAAAGCAGTAAAAAGACATATGAAATACAAAGAGAAAAGATAAGAAATACAGAAGACTTTCTGTAGAATCAGTGCAAGAAAGAACACTGTAGAGAAACATCTTTAAAGAATGGGTTGGGAAGTATGGATTATCAGTGTAGAAACATCTGTCCAGGAAAAATATCTTTCAAAAATAAAAGTGAGAAATATTTCAGAAATATGAAAGGAATTCATCACCATCAAACATATATAAGAAAAGTTAAATGAAACCTTCAATAAAAAGGAAAAAATTATACCTATGGAAATCTAGATTTACTCAAAGGAATGGAGAGCACCAGAAATCGTATTTTTAGGAAGGAAGCAATATTTTATTTATTATTTAAAGCTATTTAAAATAATAAAGTACAAAAAGAAAAATAATAAACTACAAAAAAACAATATTCTGGGGTTTATAAGGTACTCAGAAGTTAACTAGGACAGGATCACAAAGGCCATATGGGAAGATATGAAATAATGTTATCTTAAATTTTTTATGTAAAATTATTTTATATTTATTTGACAGAGAAACACAGCGAGAGCGGGAACACAAGCAAGGGGAGTGAGAGAGGGAGAAGCACACTTCCCGCCAAGCAGGGAGCCTGATTCTACAAAATTCCGGGTCTCCAGGATCATGACCTAAACCAAAGGCAGTCGCTTAACCAAGTGAGCCACCTAGGCGCCTCATTATCATAAATTCTTAATAGTACATACTAAATGGTATAATATCACTTGAGATATACTGTGATAAACTAAATGAATAGTATAAGCCCTAACATGACTGCTAAACTTAAACACAAAGTTATAGTTAATAAAAAAATCAGGAAATCAAATTGAATCATAATACAGACTTCTATAGTCATGCATAAGAAATAAAATAAGAAAAACAGGAACAAAAAGTAGATGAGATAAAGAGAAAGCAAATACAGTAAATTAATTAATTAATTTTATTGCATTTTTTTTATTTTTCCAGTGTTCCAAGATTCATTGTTTATGCTGCACACCCAGTGCTCCACGGAATACGTGCCTTCAGTACTCTAAATCTAAAGTTCAGTGTAGGACACTCTCAAGAACACTGGAGGTTGTCGGGAAAGACATTCCACCATTAGAATCATGGATAACATAAAGTTACAGCCTGGATTTAGCAGCTAGTTCACAGGGGAGAACCAAGGAGTAAAATAGCTAGGAGAAGCTGTCCAAGGATGACAACAAATATCAAACAATGACCTCATACAACAAAAAATTATCCAGCCATCAAAAGGAATGAACTCTTGAATCTTGCCATTTGCAATGATGTGGAAGGAGCTAATGTGTATTCTCCTAAGTGAAATCAGTCAGTCAGAGAATGAAAAACACCATACAATCTTACTCATATGTAAAATTTAAGAAAGAAAAAAATGTACATATAGGAAGGGGAACAGCAAAAAAGAAGAGATGGAAACAAGCCATAAGAAACTCTTAATGAGGGGCGCCTGGGTGGCTCAGTTCATTAAGCGACTGCCTTCGGCTCAGGTCATGATCCCGGAGACCTGGGATCGAGCCTCACATCGGGCTGCCTGCTCAGCAGGAAGCCTGCTTCTCCCTCTCTCACTCCCCCAGCTTGTGTTCCCTCTCTGGCTGTGTTTCTCTCTGTCAAATAAATAAATATAATCTTTAAAAAAAAAAAAAGAAAGAAAGAAACTCTTTTTATGAGCAAGGAAAGAAACTCTTAATGATAGAGAACGTACTGAGGGTTGATGGAGGGAGGTGGTGGGGGATGGGCTAGATGGGAGATAGGTAGTAAAGTGGACACTTGTGCTGGACACTGGTACTGTACGTAAGTAATGAATCACTGAATTCTATGCCAGAAACTAAGAGTGTATTGTATGTTAACTAACAAAATGTACATTACAAAAAAAGAAATTAACCCCACTAAGAAGCCTCAATTTCATTGAATTCATTTGTAGAGGCTTTTAAGCCCCAGGGCATTGTTGAAAACAATACAGCAATATCTTGCAATTAATGAGGTTGAACAGCTGGGTATGATGAGGCAAAAGTGGAAAAGAGACCTACCATTGCTACTCCTGCCCAGGATCACCAAGAGCATACTCAAAGCTATGCTTCCTAAGGCTTATATCAGACATTTCACAGTGTGGGGAGGAGAGAGGCCTCACTGAAATGATCCAGTCAGTCACTGAACAAATAAACAAGCAAATAATAAGAAGTCCTGGGCTGGGGAGCCTGTCCCAAAGTTGACACAACATATTCCTTAAAATGTCAGTTTCAGAAAAAAATTACAAGTCATACAAACAAGCAGAATAATATGACACATATACCAGACAAAAAAAAAAAGAAACCAATTTCATTATCTCTGAGAAAACATTATTAGGATCTAAATCTGTGTCCTCTGTTGTGGCCATGTGCTACATTTCAAAACAATTCCAAGAGATTGCTCTTCTAAACCCACTGGTCAGACAGGAACAAAGTCCCTTGATCCAAAGGTGGACAGGGCCAGAAGGAGGACTCCAGGACAGGCTCTGATATCTATGGTGGATAAGAGCATGTGCTCCGGATTCATGGAGCTGTAATAGAAATCCTACCCCCACCTCCCACTCATTGTGTAACTTGGGTCTATCACCTAGCCTCTTACAGTGTTAATGGAAAACCAAAGATAAATTATGGCTGTATGTAGTCTCAGACCTGACATACAGAAGCTTTCACCTTGGCTGGAGGAGTAGTCAGTGGTGGAGGTGGTACAGCAGGGACCACAAATCCCAAAACTGAGAGAGGCTGGTTGTCTGGAGCTCAGTGGTTCTAACAAAGAGATGATTTTGCTTTCTTCTCACCTCCAAGGCGATTTGGTGATGTCTAGAGATACTTCTCCAGCGGTTCAACCGACATCTAATTGGAGGAGGGCAAGGATGCTCCTAAATTTACTATGATGTACAGGAGAGCTCCTGCAATGATCAACAAGGTCAAAGTTGACAGATTCTGGTATAGTTCTACCCAAAGATCAATTCTAAGTTGAAGAATAAAGAAAGCCAATGTTAAAACACAAGGATAAAATACCTCATTGTCTGTAGCCAAAGGATGGGAATTTGGCTAAGACTTCGGTTCATATAGCAGCCTCCATGGAGAAGGAGCTATATGTACCACAGGCCAGTATCTTATCTCCATCATCCAGATCCCTTATCATATGGCTGCTGGTGCTGGGGGATGCATCTGGTGGAACACTAGAGAAGATCTGCTTGAGTCAGGGAGGCCAAAGGGGTAAGGGCTTGTGGTTGGAGAAACAGCTGAAGAAAGAGTGAGCTGCCTTTGACTGATAGACATTATCAGAGAAGAAAAGCAGAGAAATGTATAAATTGGAAGTCCTAACAGTTCCTCTCTGTGGCTCTTCAAAGAACTGATAATATGAGGTCATAGTCAGCCAGTCATAGAAAATGTTGCCTGCTGGATGGCTGTGCAGTCATGAGTTTGTCTGCACTAAATCATGACCAATTTAAAGAGATAGCATCAGGGAAGCAAGAGCTGCATTTCGGTCTCAGCTAAGAAAGGCAAATTGGGATGGGCGGGAAGATGGCGGATGGCCAGTTGACCCCATTTCAGTGAGTCGCCTGAAGTGAGCTTAATTCCTGCAAAAAACACTACAGGAACACTGTGAGAACCCATGAAATCAGCCTGAAATGTGGTATTTCGCACTTCTGGATCACCCTGGGGGACAAGGAGCATCGGCAAAGAGGTACAGAGGAGTGAGAGCAATCAGAGGGATATCCAAACACGAGGGGTGCGGGGGAGGAAGCCCACAGAGGTGACCCACTGGAAGGCAATACCCCAGCATGAAAGTGTTCTGTGTTCTGGGAACAACAGCAGATTAAGGTCTGATTCAAAGCAAAGAGGAACGGAGTGCCTGAGAGGCAGCTGGGGAACTGGGGATTGGCAGAGAGAAAGTGCGCCCGGTGCAGTGCGAGAGAACCTGGCATTACTGGTGGAGTGGAGTCTGTTTTTCTGACACTTTTTTTGTTCTTTTTTTTTTTTTTTGTCTTTCCTCTGCTGCTTTTCTCTCCCGCTTCTCTCCACCCCATGGGCAGGCACAGACCCCCCAGGGAAGGTGATTTTTCAGACTTGCTCGGAAGTTGTGGGGCTGCAGGACCTCAGCCCCTCCTGCGTGGGGGTCACCACAGATTCCTTGGGCACAGACAAGGTCGCATGACCCAAAATAAGTTGCGTTTTTTGTGGCACAGGAGCAAAACGACAAGCAGGGGCTTTTGACAGGAATTAAACCAGCATCTGTGCCCACCCGGCTGTGACAGGCAGCCAAGGGAGAAGGTACAGAGAGAGGCTGTGGGGTCCCCCCCATTGTCCAGAGGTTTACTAATTAGGGGCTCTCTCTGGGAAGGAGGTCTGGACACAGACATCTGCTCCAATCTGACTTCCTCAGCAGCTGCAAAGAGCCACAAAAGAGAAACCCCCCCCAGAGAACTGACCCTGAGAACCTGTTGCCATGGTCCCCAGTCCCTAGGAAGGGGGTGGAGAGACGCAACCCAGGGAGAAGGGACTGAAAACAGCCCGGCAATCCCACCCCCAGAAGGTAAGCCAGAAGCACAAGAGGACAACACCCAACTGTAAAACCCCAACATCGGGGGGAAAGACAATTTATTAAATTCCAGGAACTGCCCCCAAAGCTGTACACTTTATTGATACAGTTTTCCACCTTATTTGCTTTTTTAAATTTTTTCTATTTTTACTTTTAAAGTTTTCACTTTAAACTTAAAAATTCATTCTCACCTGTTTTGTTCTTTTAATTTTTAACCCACTTTTTATCACAATGTGATATTTAATACAACACTCCATAACAATTTTTTACATTGAAATTTTTTCAAACACATACCTGTGTTTTCTGTTGTTGTTGTTGTTGACTCTCATTTGCTTGATTGTTTATCTGGTTTTTTCCCTTTCTTCTCTCTTCTTTCCTTTATTTTTTTGTTTAAATATACATATAGTTATAAGCTTCAAGGTAATCCTACATCCCTATTCAATACTACCTCTATGTACAACCAGTTCTAATCTCCCTATATTGTTAGAAAGTGGGCTCCTCCAACAATAATAAGACAAACTCGGGAGGATCTGAAACACTTTCCTTGCCCACAAGGAGTGTCTGCCCTCAACTTACCACCCTAGTCTGTCAGTGTTTCTGTGTGATTGTTTTTGCATTTGTATTATATAAATACTGGTCTTGGGGGACATTCAGGTTGGGCTTAGCTTTTTGATCTCTAAATTTACTCTTGATGGCTCTTTTCTTTACCCTGTAGTAGTTTGTACCATATATATCCTACCACTGGGCCCCACTTTGGCAGGGGATTCTTTTATTGCTTCCTTTTTCCCTTTCTCTTTTTTCTTTCTTCTTCCTTTTCGGTGGTGAATTCTGATTGCTCCAAAACCTTCCAGCAACCAACTCACCTGGATAGTGGCTGATATATTTCACTATACACCCCCTCAACCACTCCTCGCCACAATGACTTGGAGGAGGAACACCAACAGAAGAAGAACCCTGAGACTGCAACCCCCGTCACAAAATTACTGGAAATTAACACAAACAATATGACAGAAATGGAATTCAGGGCAGCAATAGTCCAAGCAATGGCTAATTTAGAAAAGAACATTAGTCTCAAAATGGAAGCCATAATAACAGAAGTGAAAGCTGAGGTTAGAAAGGCTACTGGTGAGATGCAATCTAATTTAAATATGCTAATAGCTAGAGTAAGTGAAACTGAAGATCATATCAGTGATTTAGAAGACAGATGGATTAAGAAGCAGGACCAAGAGAGAAGTCTCAGAGCAAACAGCTAAAATCCCATGAAAACAGAATAAGGGAAATAAATGATGCCATGAAACGCTCCAATATCAGAATTATCGGAATCCCCAAAGGAGTTGAGAGAGAGAAGCCTAGAAGATATTGTTGAACAAATTATGGATGAAAATTTCCCAAATATGGGGAATGAAACAAATGTTCATGTCCTAGAAGCAGAGAGGACACCCCCAAGATCAATGAGGTCAGAAAAACCTCCAGGTACATAATTGTGAAATTCGCAAATCATAAAACCAAAGAATATGTCTTAAGGGCCGCTAGGGGGAAGCGATTCCTTATCTATAGAGGGAGGACCATCAGAATAATATCAGACCTTTCCACAGAAACCTGGCAAGCCAGAAAGGGCTGGCAAGACATATTCAGGAAATTACAAGACAAAAATATACAAACAAGGATAATGTACCCAGCAAGGTTGACTTTCAGAACAGAAGGAGAAATAAAGAGCTTCCAGGACGGCCAAAGTCTAAAAGATTATGTAACCACCAAGCCAGCACCAAAAGAAATACTAAAAGGGGTTCTATAAAAGAGAAATGAACACAAGAGTGACACAGAACAGAAATTTAGAGGTAATCTATAGAAATATGAACTTCACAGGCAACATGATGTCAATACAAACATATCTATCAATAATCACTCTCAATGTGAATGGCCTAAATGCTCCAATACAAAGGCACAGGGTTGCAGACTGGATAAAATGACAGGACCCATCCATATGCTGTTTACAAGAGACACATTTTGAATCTAAGACACTTCCAGATTGAAAGTGAAGGGACGGAGGCCCATCTTTCATGCCAATGGACCCCAAAAGAAAGCCAGGGTAGTGATTCTCATATCAAAAAAATTGGATTTTAATCTAAAGACTGTAGTCAGAGACACAGAAGGACACTAAATCATTCTCAAAGGGTCTATACTTCAAGAAGATCTAACAATTGTAAATATTTATGCCCCCAACATGGGGGCAGGAAACTACATAAGGATCATATTGATACAAATACATTAATTGTAGGAGATCATAACACACCACTCTCAGCAATGGATAGATCATCTAAACAGATAATCAACAAAGAAACAAGAGCCTTGAATGACACATTGGACCAGATGAATCTTATAGATATATTCAGAACATTCCACCCTGAAACAGCAGAATACCCATTCTTCTCGAGTGCACATGGAACTTTCCCCAGAGTAGAACACATACTAGGTCACAAATCAGGGCTTAACCGATACCAGAAGACTGAGGTTATTCCCTGCATATTCTCTGACCACAATGCCATGAAACTGGAACTCAACCACCATAAAAAGTTCAGGAGAAAATCAAACACTTGGAAGTGAAAGACGATCCTGCTCAAGAATCTGTGGATCAACCAGGAAATCAAAGAAGAACTGAAACACTACATGGAAACCAATGAGAATGAAGATACATCGATCCAAAACCTATGGGATACAGCAAAGATAGTCCCAAGGGGGAAATACATAGCCATCCAAGCCTCACTCAAAAAAAAAAAAATTGGAAAAATCCTGAATACACCAACTCTCATTACACCTTAAAGAACTGGAAAATCAACAAAAAATTAAACCAACCCCCAACACAAGACAGGAAATAATTAGGATTAGAGCAAAGATGAATGAATTAGAAACTAGAGATACAGTAGAACACGTCAACGAAACTAGAAGCTGGTTCTTTGAAAGAATCAATAAGATCGATAAACAATTAGCCAAACTAATCGAAAAGAAAAGGGAGAAGACTCAAATTAATAAAATTATGAATGAAAGGGGAGAGATCATGACTAACACCAAGGAAATAGAAATAATCATCAGATATTACTATCAACAATTATATGCCAATAAGTTTAACAATCTAGAAGATATGGATACATTCCTAGAAACCTATAAACTTCCAAGACTGAAACGGGAAGACATTGACAATTTGAATAGACCTATATCTAGTAATGAGATTGAAGGAGTGATCAAAAACCTCCCCAAAAACAAGAGTCCAGGACCAGACAGATTCCCTGGGGAATTCTACCAAACATTCAAAGAAGAAATAACACCTATTCTCCTGAAGCTCTTTCAAAAAAATAGAAACGGAAGGAAAACTTCCAGACTCTTTCTATGAAGCCGGCATTACTCTAATCCCCAAACCAGACAAAGACCCCATCAAAAAGGAGAACTTCAGACCAATATCCCTGATGAATACGGATGCCAAGATTCTCAACAAGATCCTCGCTAACAGGATCCACCAATACATTAAAAAGATTATCCACTGGACCAGGTGGGATTTAACCCAGGGAACAAGAGTGGTTCAACACTTGCAAATCAATGTGATAGAACAAATCAATAAGAGAAGACAGAAGAACTACATGGTACTCTCAATTGATGCAGAAAAGGCACTTGACAAAATACAACTTCCGTTTCTGATGATACTTCAAAGTAGAGGGATAGAGGGGACATTTCTCAACCTCATAAAATCTATCTACAAAAAACCCACAGCGAATATCATTCTCAATGGGGAAAACCTGACAGCCTTCCCTCTGAGATCAAGAACAAGACAAGGATGTCCACTCTCACCACTACTGTTCAACATATTGTTAGAAGTCCTAGCAACAGCAATAAGACAACAGAAAGAAATAAAAGGTATTCCACTTGGCAAAGAAGAGGTCAAACTCTCTCTATATGCAGATGACATGATACTCTATGTGGAAAACCCAAAAGACTCTACCCCCAAACTACTAGAACTCATACAACAATTTGGTAACGTGGCAGGATACAAAATCAATGCAGAGGAATCAGGTGCATTCTTATACACTAACAATGAAAATATAGAAAGGGAAATCAGAGAATCGATTCCGTCTACTATAGCACCAAAAACCATAAGATACTTAGGAACCAAAGAAGTCAAGGATATGTACTCGAGAAACTACAGAATACTCATGAAATAAATTGAAGAAGACACAAAAAGATGGAAGAGCATTCCATGCTCATGGATTGGAAGAATACACATTGTCAAAATGTTTATACTACCAAGAGCAATCTATAATTTCAATGCCATTCTGATCAAAATTCCACCAACATTCTTCAAAGCCTTGGAACAAACAATCCTAAAATTTATATGGAACCAAAAAAGACACCAAATCGCTAAGAAATTGCTGAAGAAAAAAAACAAAGCTGGGGTCATCTTGTTACCTGACTTCAGGCTTTATTACAAAGCTGGGATTATCAAGACACCATGGTACTGGCACATAAACAGAGAAATAGACCAGTGGAACAGAGTAAAGTGTCCAGATATGGACCCACACATCTATGGTCAAATCATCTTCAACAAAGCAGAAAAAAATATCCAGTGGAAAAAACACAGTCTCTTCAATAAATGGTGCTGGGAAAATTGGACTGCTACATATAGAAGAATGAAAGTACACCATTCTCTTACACCACACACAAAGGCAAACTCACAATGGATGAAAGACCTCAACATGGGGCAGGAATCCATCAAAATCCTGGAAGAGAACATAGGCAGTAACCTCTTTGACATCGGCCATAGCAACTTCCTTCAAGACACGTCTCCAAAGGCAAAGGAGACAACAGCGAAAATGAACTTCTGGGACTTCATCAAAATAAAAAGCTTCTGTACAGCAAAGGAAACAGTCAACAAAACAAAGAGGCAACCCACGGAAGGGGAGAGGAAATTTACAAATTACACTACAGACAAAGGGCTGATATCCAAGATCTATAAAGAACTACTCAAACTCAACATACATAAAGAAGATGAACATATCAAAAAATAGGCAAGAGACATGAAGAGGCACTTCTCCATAGAAGACATACAAATGGCTAACAGACCTATGAAAAATGTTCATCGTCACTAGCTATCAGGGAAATTCAAATCAAAACCACACTGAGATACCACCTTACACCAGTCAGAATGGCCAAAATTAACAAGTCAGGAAACAAGTGTTGGAGAGGCTGCGGAGAAAGGGGAACTCTCTTACACTGTTGACAGGAATGCAAGTTGGTGTAGCTGCTTTGGAAAACAGTGTGGAGATTCCTGAAAAAATTAAAAATAGAACTACCCTATGGCCCTGCAATTACACTACTGTGCATTTACCCCAAAGATACACATGTAGTGAAAAGAAGGGCCGTATGTACCACAATGTTCATAGCAGGAATGGCCACAATCGCAAAACAGTGGAAAGAGCCAAGGTGCCCTTCAACAGATGAATGGATAAAGAAGATGTGGTACATATATACAATGGAATACTACACCTCCATCAGAAAGGATGAATATCCAACTTTTGTAGCAACATGGACTGGATTGGAAAAGATTATGCTGAGTGAAATAAGCCAAGTAGAGAAAGTCAAGTATCACATGGTTTCACTTACTTGTAATGCATAAGGGGTAATACAGAATACAGTAGGAGAAGGAAAGTAAATGGGAAATAGGGTAATTCAGGGAAAGAGAAGAAACATGAGAGACTTGGGACACAGAAACAAACTGAGGGACTTGGAGGGAGGGGGTTGGGGGATGGGAGAGCCTGGTGGTGGGTCCTGAGGGCACCTATTGCATGGAGTACTGGGTGTGAGACATGGGCAATGAATCTTGGAACACTGAAAAAATAAAATAAATTTGAAGTTAAAAAAAAGAAAGGCTAATTAGTTCCTAAAAAAGGGAGACACCAAAAAAAAAAAAATCTCAGGTATCAAACTGGTGGAAGGAAAGGAATGCATCTGTTTTAGAGAAGGCAAACTCCAAGCAAGACAGCACTCTGGCAGGGAGGGATGCTCTATCTGGACATACAGAGAAAAGGACCAGTTACTCACATAGGGCTCAGAGGGAAAGAACCTGACACAGGGCTCCAGTGAACAGGGAAAAGAAGTAATGATCTGAACACTAAGATGGAACTCTATGCATTTGAAGAGCAGGAAAAAAAGTTTGGGGCCAGAAACATGACAGGCTCTGAGAAGCTGGGAGAGAATGAACTAAGGAAAGGTGGATGATCCAACTATCAGTAACCTCATTTGGCCTTCCCTGAGCAGAGCTGGTCCCACTCATGAGCCTGAGGCTCCCTGAGAGAAATAGGATCCACTCTACATCAGAAACGCCCAGCATGGTTTCTCATTTACCCATCCGAATGCTACTTGTCAGTAGATCATTATTAAGCGTTGAATCCACTGATATCCCAGCAGCCTCTTCCTGTGTGGTGCAAGCATCAAAACCTTTACCTAACCTTTCCAGGTAGCCACCATGAACATTACCATGAGCTAGGCAGGGGTGAGTGTTGTTGCATCAAGATTTCCTGGGAACTCTGTCTTCAGCAATCACTCACCCATAGTAATATCTTACACTTAGAAGCACCTCAAAGCATTATCTTCAGTTCTCTTGTTCAGTCTACACAGCACCTCTGGGTTGTTTATTTTCCTCATTGCACTTAGAAGGAAACTGCAGCTGAGAGGGTTGAGTCATCTGAAAGAGCCTAAATTCAAATCCAGATCTTCTCCCTGATCATGCAGAGCTACTTCCACACTGCACACATCTTTGTACATCAACACCACACCATGGAATGCAACACTTTTATGCCTTTTCTTTTAAGATTCACCATCATGGGTACTGATACAGTCTTAAGCAGAATTTTCTGAGGATATACATCCTATGAGTTTTGTATTATCAATGAGTAATGTGCTTTTAATCACTCAATACTCATTTAAATATTTTTTATTTTGAAATCCATTACAGAATGTAGAAATATAAAAATTATAGGATTACAAGAAACCAAATGAATAACAATAATTGTGCTCTAGAAGCCATGTTGGGAATCTATCAGTAATCACACTGAGTCATAAGTGGTGGTTTCAAAGCCATATTCATTGGAGAATCTCTGAAACCACTGGGGACTTCAACATGTGGTCTCCAGTAAAAGCTTCCAAAGACAGAAATTAATTTCTGGAGAAGGAGAAAAGCTTCCTGAGAGCTGCCTTGACCTCCTTGTTTCTCAAAGTATAGATGAGGGGGTTGAGTGTAGGGTTCAGCATAGTATACAGTACGCCGGCCAACTTGCTCTTCTCTGCACTATAGCCGGAGATGGGGCTGATGTAGGCATAGAAGACAGCAGTATAATACATGCACACCACAATGAGGTGGGAAGAGCAGGTGGAAAAGGCTTTTTTCTTCCCCTCTGCAGTCCGCATCTTTAGGATGCTAGAGATGATAAAACCGTATGACACGACAGTCATCAGGAAGTTTAATATGCCATAAAAGGCATCAGCCAGGACAACCATGATGGTATTCACATAGGTGGAGCTACAGGAGAGAAGCAACAGAGGAGGGATCTCACAGAAAAAATGGGTAATGACATTGGGGCCACAGAAATTTAACCGTATAATCAGCCCAGTGTGTATGGCCGAGTTGAAGGCACAGAGCACCCACACACCTGCAGCCAGCTTGCAGCAGAATGCCTTGCTCATTGTGGTGCTGTAATGCAGAGGGTGGCAGATGGCTGCGTACCGGTCATAGGCCATGACTGTGAGGAGGAGCAGCTCTGAGGATGCAGACCATGTGAGGAAATAGAGCTGGACCATGCAGCCCCCAAAAGAGATGGAGCTCTCCTGTGACATCAGACCCTCCAGGGATTTGGGCATGATGGAAGAGGTGCAGATAATATCCATAGTAGCCAAGTTGAACAGAAAAAAGTACATGGGGGTATGGAGCCCAGGGTTGAAGGTGATGGCCAAAATGATGAGGATATTACCAGTGAGGGCCACAGAGTAGAGGGAAAGGAAACAGCTGAATA
>PITA01022083.1:7490-31232 GCA_004023965.1 Spilogale gracilis | reverse complement strand
CTCCTTTCTCAGTATCGTCCTGCTTATTACAGGAATATGCATGGAGACCAAAGAGATAAGTTATATAGGCTACCAATAATACCCCATATCTCTGGGAATCCCCACCAGGAGCACTGTTGACAGAAGCTGAAGGACCCTCATTTCATTTGTTTGTCAGCCATGAAAGAGCCATCTTTCAGGCTCCCATGATTGTCAACAGCACCTATGACACTTTTCAACAACTCTATGCCCAGGACCTGATCTATGTGCAACCTATCCAGGGTTCCCCCAAGAGAGAAGGATATTCCTCCCATCAAAGGTACTAGTTTGCTTAGGAAAAATGTCCTGTCCTCAGAAAACAACTGCAAAGCTCCCTGAGGCCCTGTGTGCTTGACCCTTTTTCTTAGGAATATATAGAAACAAGCACAGGATTTCCTATAAGAGAGTAAGATTCCTGCCCCAGACATGGAGGAAAACGGAGGATACTTGGACCTCTCGCTTGTGAGAGGGGACCTATGCCTTCCAAGTGAGCACTCAGGAATCACTGGCAGCTTTCCTTGCTATGCAGAGATCCATTACTTCTTTCTGCTGCATCTGCTTGCCCCAAACTTTCTTTTAATGATGGTTCAGATACCTTCAATCTAGTTAACCTGGATACCTGAAGGGGACAGTGATACTGGCTCACCTTAAAAACCAAAGGTATCGGGGCACCTGGGTGGTGCAGTTGGTTAAGCAACTGCCTTCGGCTCAGGTCATGATCCCGGAGACCTGGGATCGAGCCCTGCATCGGGCTCCCTGCTTGGCAGGAAGCCTGTCTCTCCCTCCCTCACTCCCCCTGCTTATGTTCCCTCTCTCACTGTGTTTCTCTCTGTCAAATAAATAAATTAATAAAATCTTAAAAAAAAAAAAAAGGCGTCATTTTCTGAATTTATTTTTATGTAACATGATATGGTAGAAAATATGCTGGTTTGGAAGTCAGGACACTAGAGATGGGTGTGGCTGCCTCTCCCACTAAGTTGTGTGATTTCTAGTCCCCTTCTTCAACTCTGGAAAGAATGAGTCGTCTCTTAAGAGTGAGATGAAGATAAATAATGCAGGTGCCTTCCCAGCTCCATGAGTCTCTGGTCAGGTGAAGCTGTAATGACCTCCATAAAAGCTTAAAGCAAGATCTCAGCACAGATTCCATAGTTTCCAAAACTAAGTCTAAGGAACTTCACCATCACTGTTAACAAGTAAACTCAATAACAAATCTGTGATATTTGACAACTAAAGACAATTTCTTATTTAAAAAAATGTATATAATTACCACCCCCCCAAAGAAAAAGAAAAAAAGGAGACTAGCAATGTATCCATATACTTTAAAAGTATCCATTTTTGTTATGAGAAATGTATCAAAATTATTTTTCCATTGGCCTCTGTCATGAAATAATAACTCAGTTATGAAAACAAACCCTTAAGATTTTATAAGCTGAACATTGGAAATATGAACTTCAGAAATACTTAAGTTTATGACCATTTCTCAATCTTCCCTAATAAAGAATTTCTTCCACCTCTCCCCAGAAATGATCACATATCGGGAGCTTCTTGAATCAACTAGTATGAACTAGAGGATTGTAATGGTACATTTCCTAAAATTTTCCATTTCCTGAGAAGTGCCAAGCTCCAAATATAATGTCAAACTCCAAATGGGATAACAAAGAGTTGTCCCTGGCTTTATTTAACACAGTACATTTCGCTTTGGATTTTCTAGTTCTGCAGAGAAAGGAAACCCTCAAATGAAGACTTCAAGTGCATCCAAGGTGGAATCATATATCACCATTTACATTCTCGAATCATTAGTCAGTGGATTTTTGTATATTACAATCAACGATATACCATGTATTATTTTAAAATAGGTCATTGGAATCTTTATAGTTATGTATCATCAGCTCCTAAACTTAGATGTAGGCAATTGAGAGCTGCATGACTGTGTGACAGTGGGCGATTATGAAGCAGATTCATATTTTAAATTTTATTCTTTGTTCTCAACACTTTATTGAGAAAAGAGGAAATCTTAGTTCTCAACAAGGAATATATAGTTGCTGAATGATGGATGGAATGCTGCCATCTCTTGGTAATCTAGCACAGAGGAAACAGTTTCCAGAAAAGTGATTTTGCATTTTTATTGGCTGAAGGCAATGCAGTTAAGAAGTATAATTCTACTCTTCTAGTGTCAGAACAATCTATAATTGCTGTTATTATTTTTAGCATTTAATGCTTACGGTGCATATTGAAGCTATTCCCTGACAATAATACCATATTAAAAAGAATCCATCACATGGTTTGAATGCCTTACTCTTCATAAAGGAAGGTCTAAATTAGGTTGGTCCAGCATTTCCTCTCACAAATCTGCCTTTTGGATCTGCTGAGTACTCTCCCAGTAAAGTTCACAAGCTATGCATGACCCCTTTGAGTTGTAGGCATCACCTAAATGTTCTCTCTTCCAACATACATACAGATAAACTTGCCCCTCAGACTGGCTCACCCAGAATCAAAAAGCTGGGTTTCAGAAAACCATGGCTCTTTGGCCCCTAAAACTTTGGCCAAGCAAGTCACATCTCCTCAGTATTCTTAATCTGCAAAGTGGAGACAAGCCATCTCTATTCTTCCTTCCTCATCATGTTACTCTAACGATCAAACAGAACTGAAGATGTGAAAATGTTCTGTGAGGAGCAAAGCACTGTGCTTAGGTCAAGGATGATCAGAGAAGGAATGACATTATTCTTGCTCTTTAGAAGTTAATAAATCTAAATGACTTTTATTTGGCTTTGTTCACAGTTGATTACCATTTTTCTCAGAGTTGAGTATCTGATGATACCAATAAAACAATATCAACAAGCTGGCAGGCTTATTGAGGTAGCATTATCATTTATGAACTGTCAAGTAATTCAGATTTGTCAAAGAATCATATCAACTCATGGCCCTACAGTATAATTTTGGCCCTCAAAGACATAGCATATTAAAGATAGTCTGGAAGTTTGGGGAAACCATTCTGCCTTATTGACATTGTATTATATCTACAATGTAACTTCCACCAAACTGATCTTTTTATTATAGCTACCTGTTCACATTCTGTCTTTTCGCAAAGACTAGATCCTCCTTGGTTACTAATATGTGCCTCAGCAGAACTTAACACTGTACCTGGGGCTGTATTTGTTCCATAAATATTTATTTTATTGTTGAATTGAAATGAAGTAAGTATTCCTAACCATTCTGCATATTCTGAGTGCTAAACAGTGAAGAGGAGTGCCTTAAATTTTAAGTGTGGTTTGCACATTAGAAAAAATGTACCCATTTTGGGAAAATGTAGAATTTTTAGGAGAGAAAATGTCACAAAGCCGAGTGTTGTTTCTATTTTTCTGAAGTCTGAAAATATCTTGATAGGAAATAGAAAAGTCATGTTTATTTGGGAGTAATCAGTAAAACTGGGGGGACAGGAAGGATTCTGTGTTTCATTATAAGAAACTGCTAACAGAGACACCGGGATCTTGAAATGCACCAGGAAAAGCATAATGCACATAAGATCAAATTTAATAGCTTCACTCTAAGCTGTATATTTATACATTTGACATATTATATTAAGTTATGAGCTATTCATTTAGAGGATCATGGAGAACTTTATATAGAATGGCGACTAAAGAAAAGATTCTGGGGAAAAATGACAAGTAGGAACAAAGGAAGAAATTGAATGGGGATACAAAAGAGAAAACAGATTTTCAAAAGATATGTCATCTATATTCAGATATTAGAAAATTTTCCTGTGAAAAATGTTGAGACTTGATACATAAGTCCAGAAAGTAAGAATTAATGTCACTGGAAAGAAAAGACAAGGAAGTACCTTCTCAATCTAAAGTAAAGTAAAACAAGGGCAACCATAATTTTCTAAGGGGAATTTCAGATGGTACAATGAGCTGGCCAAGGTAGAAATGAGGTTCTTCCTTTTAGTACAGGACAGAGGAAGATGGGGTCTCCTGGCAGGATGGTAATAGAAGATTCTTTCATGAAGCAAATGTCCTCCCTAAATAAAATAATAAACTCTCATATTGTAAAATAGACATGCACTATGAATATAGTATTTTTCAATGATATGTTTTTGAATATCATATAGATTTTATTAAAAACTATGGCTTGAAAAAGAAACAGATAAAGCAGAATCCTCAACAGTGAAAGAATAAAGCAAATTTGCAAATTTTGACAGAATCCCTAGATCTGAGTCACAGCTAGCTGCTGCAGGGTCAGCATTTATGTACTAGCTCCATGGTATAACTTTTAACTAGGTGCCATCTGTAATCTATAGGTAGGGAGGTCGCCTTACATATAATCACTAAATGCAGTCCTTCATCAAGGTGAGTTTGTCTTATATTTAGATAAAATGATTTTAAGTGTTTGCTTTTGAGATTGTAACATCCTCTGTACCAGCTCTCCTGCCTAGTACATAATTAACCTGTCAACCCACCCTGCAGTAATAAGTGTGATAGACAGGAAATATATTAGGAAGGAACTTTTGTGTGATGTGCTTTCAAGCCCTCCTTTATCCTTCAACTATCTTTCCTTTTAATTAGCACTCGGGTAACAGCACACCATAATGAATTACCATATTACTGTTATCAATAAAAATTATTTTGGGTCTAAAGTAGTCATTAAGATGAAATGTGTAAGACCTGTTCTGGATAGTTTGCAGGGAGATAGCAGTTGGAAATCAAATCTCTGTTTTGTATATTAATTTTAAAAGATTCACATAATGTCCAGATTTGTGAACACATATTTACTAAACATAAAGATACGAATGTATCGGACATAAAGAAAAAGGAATAAATGTGTGCATCTGGAAAGAATACCACACTGATGTATTAAAGAAGACATTTTTGTTAAAGATGATTTATTGAGCAAACACATTTGTTTCTGTTACCTCTCTAGAGGCTCAACTTAAACAACAACAAGGGGACAATTTGTGCCTCAGATACAAAAGGAATGGGAGAAAGGATGATAATGACCAAATGTTGCAACAAGAAAGCAGAATGAGTGACGCTAACTTGTCAGATGTGAGCATATTGAGCACTCAACAGATAGTAAACAGAGGAGTGATACAATTTATCTCCCACAAAAAAGTCTCCTGTAAGCTTAAGCATTGTCCAAACCAGCCATCTAGAAGGGACAAAGAGGAAAAAGATTAGGTAAAGTATTTGTTTTTTTTTAATCATGCTAGGTCAGAGATTCCCTTAGATCCTCTTAGATCAGCTGGGCAACTTTGCTCCCATACAATGCTAGCAGATTGGACTTAGAGGAATCATCCCTGGATATGGTGAAAGACCAGAAAGAGTTGAGAGCAAAGATCTGATACACTGCTCTCCTCCCACAAGGCTCTAAGACTGTGGGCTGCCAGAATTATACAATCCAGGCAGAAAATTCTCAGTCCAGGAGAAAAAAAACTTAAAGCTCCAGTGAAAAGCTTAGCCAGGTTCACCTATAATAAAACCTACCAACATGCCCACTTGATTTGCACCTAATCATACTTTTTGTGCCATTCTCTTAAATGAGCATGTAGTTTAAAAAAAGAATTTAAAAAAAAAACAAGAAATCCAAGGAAAATAGCATGCAGAAGACAAAGAACAAAACAAACAGTAAAAATATATTAGACGAAACAAAAAAAATCTAAGAGAGCAAAACTTGAAAAAACAAAACAAAATACTCTTCTAATCATATTCTTAGTGAAAGAAAAGAAAATATCACATTCCCAAAATAGTAACCGACTGTCATACAGAGAAGATAACCGGAGGAAAAGGAATAACTGAAAATGAATACAAGAAGGAAAAAAATTAAAAGTTAAATAAATGGATTGAACCATTCAGTTGTGAAGAGTTGTAGGTATTTTCCAGAAAGTGGAAGAGACGATGAGGGCCAGTAAATAGAAATGAAAAGTAAAACAAAAAAAAAATTAAGATTATAATTAGGTTGAGGTTTCATATATAATCAATAAAAATAGAGAATAAAGTAATTCAAAAAAGCTTTTTAGGAGTGCCTGGGTGGCTCAGTTGGTTAAGCAACTGCCTTCGGCTCAGGTCATGATCCCAGAGACCAGGGATCAAGCCTCGCATCAGGCTCCCTGCTCGGTGGGAGGCCTGCTTCTCCCTCTCTCTCTCCCCCTGCTTGTGTTCCCTCTCTGACTGTGTTTCTCTCTGTCAAATAAATAAAATCTTAAAAAAATATATTAAAAAAAAAAAAGCTTCTTAGACATGAACTCCTAGAATGAACGGTGTCATCAAGTTCCCTGCAAAAATGGATAAAATATACTACAAAGCACAACATCATGAAATTTTAGAACACTGGAATAAAAAAGAAAAATCTGAAAATTGAAGAGATAAGAGAAAAAAAAAAAAGCAAGTTACTTCAAAGAATGGAGAATAAGAAAAGCCTAACACGTCTTAAAAGTAGTACTTGAATTTATAAGATAAAGGAACAAAGCCTTCAAAACTTTGAGGAAAAATTATTTCTAATTTTGAATTCTTTAGTCAGCTAAACTCGCATGAAATAAGAGTATATATAAAAGCCTTTGAGACATGTAATGTCATAGATTTACCTTCCATATACCCTATCTCAGGAAAGCTCTAGAAGAAGTGTTCCACCAAAATAAGTAAACCAGGAAATGGAAAGACATGGGATCCAGGAATCAGGGCAGATAAAGGAAATCCCCAACCTGATAATGGGAGGAGATTTGGAAATAAAAGCTGTTTCTCAGTCCTAGATATAAACCTGTTTAGACTGGAGCAGGTCAGAGGAACCAAAATTAAAAATAAATTAATTAATTAATTTTAAAAAATAAGAGATTCTTCAAGAAGAGGAAAAGTGACCAAGTCTATGATCCATAATGTGTTCTAACTTACTGATGTGTTTATACATCATAGACAAAGAGTTTAATGACGAATTAGTGGTAAGACCGTGGAACATTAAACATCAAAGAAGAGTATTCTTAATTCTCAATTCTTGAGAAACTAAGAAGTTTTTCAAGAAAAAAAAAAAGAAAAAAAGTTGTCATCATATAGTACAAGGCTTCATTGTGAATAACCCTGACACAGTCACAATTCTACAAACAAACAAAACACACCCTAGCACTCCCTCTTCCACAGCGGGGAAGTCAACAGAACAATGCTTTAAATGGTAAAATCAAGAAGTGTCGATGTGAGTGTGTTGTCAACATGAAGGTAGATAACAAAGGAAATAAAAAATATTTGAAAGCTGCCAGTTTCTGGAGGAGTAACCGAATGGGGGTGGGAAGACTATCATATTTCTCATAATTAATCATGGTGAATTTGTGTCTTTAAACTACGTGTTCTCTGGGAAATACAAAAATGTATTGCATGTCTACGAAGGTCAGACTCAGAACTACCCATTCTCCTTCTGATAAGCCTGAAGCTAGCTTCAGGGACAGAAGGACCTTGTTTGAAGTTACCCGTGAAGATAACATCTTTTGTTGAGCTATTTTGAGGACACAAAGCCTCCGGGGGAGGCGGGGGGGGGGCGGTGGGGAGGGGGGTAGACCATGTATACAGAGGAAGCAGCAGAATTAAGAAGGAACGCTTAAATCCCACTCCTCATTTTTGTAGAATGAGAAATGTTCTTGTTTTCTACTCCCCATGAGAGAAGGGCATGGAAACACTTTCTGCTTTCTTCCATGACCTCTGATGAAATGAAGAGAAGGCACTGAGTGTATAAGGCTCAGCTGCTTCTGGGGATGTTTCCTCTTTCCACATGGACTGCCCTCAGGACACAGGTGTCCTGTGGCTGTCCAGGGCTGTGCACCCCAGGCAGTGTCTGCCCCTGGCACTGTGCAGGAAGACCTACAGTTTTGAGAATATGCCCAGTTCCAGGGAGGAGGCATATCATACACAGTGATTGTTGAATGAAATAACTCTACCTTCTCCGATTCACTTTTACCAGTAATACATCGAACATGTTAACTCCAAGTATATGATTCCTATATCTTACCTATCAAGTGACTTCAAACTCAGGAGAAAAATAAAGACGCTGTTTTAGCTGCATACCCCCTGGAAACCCAGCAGACAATATTGCCTTCCAGGATACTGCCTGCTCCCTGCCAAGTGATAACACTGGTCTTGATGAGAATCGGGAGGCTGCCACATCTGCCCAGTGCCTTTCAGAAATGACGACCTCAGTTCCTAGATATGGGGAGCGCTGCTTATCAGCAGCCTTCTTCAGGAGCTGCTGCCCTAAAGAGAGTTGCTTTATTCAAAGATGCATCCTTTCACCAATGTAAACAACATGCATTGACTGGCTAATGCAAGGCTAAAGGCCCAGCCCTTTACCCTGTCTCTGGAAAACTCTATAAGACCATCTCAGGGTCAGAGCTCTCTATGAGGTCAGCAGAAACCTGGATGGATACTTCATCACAACATAACTTCTCCCTCTGACAAAGGCTGCTCGCTTCCCAATGCTGCCCAGTCTTGCTTCCTTCAAAAGCTCATTGCAACAGCACTCCAAAATAAGTCTCCTAAAAACCTCTCTCCATTTCAAAAGTGGATCCCAAGGGACTTCAACTTTCAAGCGGGAGTATCATGTTCCTGGATCACTCCTAGGCCACTGAGGATTTACCAGCTGGCACTGTTTACCATGTGTCAGTTATTCTGTTAGGTATTTTACATGTGCCAACTTTTTTATGTGTGCATGTGATAGCAACACAACGAGTAGGTATCATTATCACATCCACGGTGAGGACAGTAAATTTCAGAGAGGTTAAGTAATTCACCAAAACCTGAGGTGATATGCTAATCAAGTTAACCTTTCTTCAACTACCCTCCTAACCTTCCTACTAGAGCTCTTTCTTAAAGGAAATACCAATTTCCTAAGCTCTGGTCCTGTAAGATTGTGAGAATTTGGCAAAGAGGAAATCTCTTCAGCCAAAATTTTCTCTGCCTTATATATCTTGCCTTAGCAAGTAAACAGTTTGGACCTTAGATTCAGATTCCCAAGTCCATCACTGTCCTCTTTATGTAAACTAAGGAAAGTTAGTTTTTTGAGATTTCGATGCTGGGCTGTTACTGTGAATTAATTATAGAAGAATGAGAGAAAAGAGATAGATGTGAGCTGGAAGGAAAGTATTTCCTCTCCTCCAATTTCTATAGAATATTATTTTTTTTCTTCTTTGAGTTATCCATGCTGCTGTTCTTTGAAACTAGGTCTTTCTGAAAGAATCTGTTTTTCATCCCCACTTACGCCCTTAGTAAGTTCTGCAGGGTACTGGATGCAGTCCTGCCCAAAGAAAATCAAGCATGACTAGTGGAACTAAAAGCAAATTTAGAGATGACCTGTTTTAATGTCCAAAGTGTTGGGCCTTTCAGTGACTGGAGAGATGCAGATTTTCTCAGATGCTTGATATGGAGAAGTTTAGCTTTTATAAATCTGCTTAGCTTAGCATAACTCAGGGTTTGGTTGTGGTGGGGGTAGGATGTTCTATTTGTTCATAGATGGTACTCAAGACCACTCAATAGTCCATACATCAGTTATACCAATGATAATTTTGAAACACAGTGCAGCATCTTGACATAAATCCCTCAGATTCTCATCCACATCTTAATCCTCCCTCCCTAATAGATAGCTTAAGTATACTTGGTCTCTGCTCTTTTATTCCTATTCCTATACCTCTTTTTCTCCTATTTCCAAAACTGCATTGTAAATATTTATATATATGTAAATACATTATAAAATTTAGATATTTATATGCATATATACACATATATGTATAAATATATAAATATATAACACATATTTAAATATATATAAAAGTATAATATATTTTATATATATTTTTATATATATAGTTGCTTATCTTACCACTTTCCTACTTCCTCCTCTACTTTTCTAAGTTCCCTTCTCAAATTCCAATTTTTTCCTACCTAATACCAATATTCCCTATCCCAATATTCCTTACAGTTGTGAAAACAAGTTCTTAGAAAGGATGTGACAATTTAGTAGACTCATCAGCTGGCTAGATAAGTCTTACCTATATTTTGAGTCTGCCGTTATGTAGAACAATATTCTACACAAATATAATGTGAGCCACATCTGTAATTTTAGATTTTCTAGTAGCTGCACTAAAATGTAAAAAAAAAAAAAAAAGAAAAAGATTAAATTTTAAAAATTTGATGGCCCTCGATATCCAAAATGCTCTCAATTCAACGTGCAAACTATATAAAAATTTGGTAATCAATGTTTTCTATCCTTTTTTTCCATACTATATCTTTGAACTCTGATATGCCTTTTACACTTATGGATATGTATGTTTGGACTAGCCCCATTTCAAGGGCTGAATGGCACATGTGGCTAGTGGCTACTATATTGGAAGGTGTAGATATAGGGTCCAGACTAAGACCATGACTTGGGCCTTTTCTTTAGGGCCATCAGCCAATGACATGAGGTTTGCAACCTGTGTTGAACGCACCAGTAACGCAAAATGTCCAGCAACTCCACTAGTCCTGACCTCTCAGTCTCACTATCCAAGTTTAAATTCATCTTTGTCCCAACCCAACCTTGATTCTCCAACCTTAGGAAAGTTCTTCTCGAACCCACTCCTGCAACCTGCAACCTAAAATAACCTAGTTTCAGAGGCAGAAACTCTGCATACCCTCCAAAGAGAAAAATAAGAAATCAGTCAACAATATAGCAGAGTGAAGCACACAGAACAGGGCTATACACCCCATTTCTGTCTTGGATTTACTCTCAGAAGTTATCTGACTCTCAGAAGTTGCCTGGATCCTGTTTACTACCTTAGAATAGCAGTTCAGGTGGTGCTTCCTTCCTTAGAACCCGCTGTGATTACTTACCTTCCTATGCCACTTCTCAAATAACTGTCAAAACCTAAAAGGAGAACTCAGATGGCCTCCAGGCTTTAGAATTTCAGACAGGGAGAACAGTGAAATTTCCTCTCTTCAGTCATTATTCTGTTTGCAGAAATAAACAAAACTCATGAGTAAACAAAAGTTTCTAGGCTCCTTCTTTTCATACTTCCTGAGAGGGTAACAATGCATGTGTGTGCATATATATTTGAGTGTGTTTGTCTGAAGGCATGTTTATGCATTTTATGACATCAGCTTCTTTATGGAGCTCAGAGATGAGAGCTGAATTTATGCATCCTGTATGCATGTCATTGGAATTTCAGAATTAATACTTTTTTCTGCCAGGTTTAACATAAAGCACAGAAATGTAGATATATAGAAAGATGACTCATTTTTTCAATATTATTAGAAAGTTATCTATTTTTTTTTTTTTTTTTTTTAAGATTTTATTTATTTGACAGAGAGAAACACAGCCAGAGAGGAAACACAAGCAGGGGGAATGAGAGAGGGAGAAACAAGCTTCCCATCCAGCAGGGAGCCCGATGTGGGACTCGATCCTGGGTCTCTGGGATCATGACCTGAGCCGAAGGCAGTCGCTTAACCAACTGAGCCACCCAGGAGCCCCGAAAGTTATCTATTTCATGCACATGTCTTTTCCACATAATTAAGTGTAATTTGGTTTGCTCTATTTTGTGGCGCTATGCCATGTGAAGTAAAGACCATACAAACCCTGGGAAGTATCCCCATTTCACATCAAAGGAAGTTGAGGCCAGAGAGGTAAAACAAACTGGGACTTGGAACTGCTACTTATGCATTGTGTTACCCTAGATTTTAACCACTATACTGAATTGTCCATATACCAAAACCTTCAGTGTTCCATTATCTCTAATGATCTTTTCTAAGAAGCTTAACGTTCCTAGTCATACTAAGTCTCCTCTGGTTTGAAGGTAGTATCATACCTCACCAAAAGGTGGAAGGGCATATTATTTGTGAAACCTCTTTTGCTTCTTAGAAATCTGTTTAACTAATTTCAACTCTTTTGTGTGGATAGGGTGACTGGAAACATGACCTATGGACAAGTGAGGCATTTCTTTATGACTTATTCAGAGTAAGAAATGGGATCAAAGCTCAGTACGCTAATTCTTGAGTCAGAGGTTAATCACCTTTCTTGTGAAGTGAGTTAACTGAAGGCAAATAAGTAGCTCAGTTCAAATAATTTAACAAATATTTCCTGGATTATCATTATCCTCAAGACATTATGTAAATATCTATCTATCACCATGCATACATATAGGAGTGTGTATTCCTTTGAATATGTATCTATTCCTTTGAATACAAAGATGATACAAACATTCTACTGTGGCCTTTTGAATCCCACCAATCCTTAGTATTCATACCACGTTCCCCTTATAACCAATAGTATAGCTTTGGGCCCCTGCTGTGGGTCGTAGTTACAGCTCATAATAGCTATGAAAAAATAGATGTTATATCCAAGGAAAACAAATTGAACATGTACATAAACAAAACTGTGATTTTTTTACTTTATTTCCACCATGGATTCAGTATGTAGTGTCATAAATAATCAAAGACATCACAAAAATGAAAGTAGAAAACTGTTCTTTGGATTTAAGTAGCCATACAGTCAATCAATCAAAAAGCATTGACTAAGCTTTTATAGTATATGAGGTCTAATACAAGGACCAGTATTATGAAGAATTGAGAACATGATCTTCACGTGTAATAAGGAGTTCAGAATAGAAAGAACTAAAATTAGGAAAATGAAAATTGAGATATTTATTTCAAGTTTTCTGTAATTCCTGTGTTAAGATCAATATCATCCCCTATGAGACGATCCCCTTGTCCTTGATGATGGAGAGACATCATCATCTAGAGTCTTGGTGCAGACGCAAAGGGGAGACACAGCCCTGAATCTCCCTCCAACCACAAAACCACAGGCATGAGGGACAAGTACCTTGGCTTTCTCTGTAAATGGAGCCCTACACAGTTTAGATTTTTACACATGGATCACTGGCCTTTCACTGTCTTTAAAATTACCTATGGAATATGTAAGATGTTAAAATAAAATGCTCCCCACGCCCACCTCAAACCACTACACACACACAGAATTAAACCCTGATCAGCGATTTGCTAAGGCACTTCCTTTTCCTAAAGTTCCTGTATGGTGTAGATTAAAGAAGGTCATAATTTATTTGGTTTTTTTGTTTGTCCATTTATTTGTTTTGCATCTCATCACCCACGAAATATGTGGCCTATTTCCATTTACTCTGAATCTTGGCCGGTCCTGTGAATCCCTGTAACCAATAAGAAACAGCAGAAATGCTGCTGTTAATTTTGGAGACTAGGCTTTTAAACTGATATACAACTCCCACATTCTCTTAGATAGAATTCTACTGGAATTCCAGCCATCATGCTATGTGGAGCTTAATCCATGTGGAGAGGCCACAGGAGAGGAGGGGAATCAAGGAGCTCTGAGTGACAGCCCTGTTGAGCTCGACCTGATGCTGCACCAACTGCTAGCTATAGGATTTAGTCATCCTGGACATTACAGTCTCATTGTGCCTTCAGAAGAAGCCCCACCCAATACCACATCCATCAGAAGAACTGCCTAGCTGAGACCAGCAAGACACAGAATTGTGAGAGATTATAAATGGTCACTGTTTGGGGCCATGAGGTTTGGGATATGGTTTGCATTGCAATAAATCACTGAAATAATCCCCATCTCTCTTAAGCTTTTAGCCCCAGCTGAGACCTATACTATTCTCAGTATTTTGGAAAAAACACTCCCAAGTAACTGGCACAAATTAAAAGCTGTATAAATATTAGCTGAGTGTGTGTGCATATGTGATCCACATCTCTGTACACCACAAGAAAGTTGCTTTAGAAAAGTAGCTAGTAACCACATGTCCTTAGTGGTTTTAGATCACTCAGGGGATATCATAATTCTTTCCTGGACACTTCAGGATTTAGAAGAACTGTAGAAAGGCAACATTACTGCATACATTTTTATATGTTCCTGCTGTTTACATTCCTCACCCCATCCCATCAGCTCTCTCTAGGCGCCACATCAATATATGCAGCTGAGCTCCCTGAGGGGTTCCCACTGTCAGGAGTAGGATAGAATGTTTACTTTCCTGAAACTAGGTTGTCTCTATGACCTAAACTCCAAAATGCAGATAGGAACAACTCTTTTAAGGAGGTTGCATTGCCAAAGGACAACAGAGAACATTTCAGAGGCTTCTTCAATGCATAGATCATTCCAATGATAATCATAGATTAATATTTTCACATTCATGTAATTTTTTTCTTTTCTATTTTAGTAGGTCTCAGTTATTTTCTACACATGTTGAAACCACAGGCATCTTCCTTTATGTTTTCACTACCCCAGAAATACTGAAGACCCTGAGTAGGGGGTCTTTTAATTAAGTGTTTAAACAAAATAGCTCACATTTGGACAGTTTCTTATAATTTTGAAAGTACTTTTTAAACACTGTCTCCTTTGTTTCAGTCTCTTTACAATAAAATTCTTGCTCTGGGTCATTTAGGGTTTGCCTTCAAAGGAGGGTAATTGTTGAAGGGCTATTGATCTAGCAGATGTTCGCCTGCTTCTCTCAGATGTTTCTCCAGTCTAGCGTCTGTTTCCAGACATTTCACAAAGGAAGGAAATATACAGATGTATTTTATTCTGGGACTTGTAGTAGCTAATCACATTCCAACAATCACTCTGAAAAAGCAATGGCATCACTGATGCTTTACAATTATGTAAATCCATGAAAGGGGGAGTACAGCCATCCCTTTCCTCTGCTGTGAAAGCAGAAGGGGTCGGAGTAGATTTGGGTATCAAGTGGGCCCTGGTGAGTGACCTGATTAGCCAGCATTAACAAACTCCACAGTCTCTTACTCCATTTGTGATACCGGAAGTGAAGATTCCACCTTCGGTGCCTCTACTATGTTTGAGAAATACTACCATCATTATGGAATTAAATCACTTGGAATCCAAGTACCTCAGCTAACTTTATAATGTGACTTGACACACTCCTTGTTCCCAATATCAATCCCCTATAAGCTCTTCCATGGAGGATTTCTGACTATTTATACATCTTTTTGTAAACCATAAAATACCACTTTCTACCCCACCCTCAAGAGATGACTATGGTGATTATACAGAGAAGAAATAAAAGAATATATCACAGAGGAAAGCCCTGGAGAGAAACCCCATCACATCATAGGGTATTTACTCTAAGACAACACCCAATTTCATATCCCAGCTCTGACACAAGGCACATTGTTTAAACCATCTAATTTCTCAATTTCTTCATTTTTAAAATTGCAATAGTAATGGTATTTAACTCATGGAGTTGTTACGAGATAACATATAATGTGCTTAGCATGTAAGCGTTCAACAAAATGTTATTACCATCTTATATTTCAGAAATACTGCTTGAGCAATTGACCTGTGCTGACTCTGAGTCAGACAGTGACAAGGAGGTTAGGACACAATATGGCCATGCAGGGGCACAGATTTATTTAGTCTGTTTAAGGTGACATACATACTAGAAACATTAAATAGCATGAGAAGTAAATAAGAGCACAAGGGAAGTATACATTGAGTGGAAATAGATGTGATCAGAGAAGGTTTCTTGGAGGAGGCAGACATGGAAGAAAGGACATATTTTACTAGGTGGTAGAGGTAAGAGAAGAGGAATTCATGAAAGCAGAGTTGGATTAGCAGAGATACAAATGAAACTTTGAATTAAGATCTGGATGTATACAACATGTTTGGGAGAAACTGTACTCTACAGCCTCCTTTATTCCCCCACCCATAAAATAAATCTCTTGTGCTTCTGTGGATCATTGTACTCTCTTCCAACTTCAGTGCCCAAGAGAGTATAAGTAAACCCAACTGGCCAATGACCCAAAAAACCCCAGTATTTTAAAAGTAATGAGATACAAAACAATAGGCTAGGAAGTCATATAAGGCAGAAGTCACAGGCAAACAGGAGCTGTATTACCAGATGAGGTAATGACCTGAGTGTGACATTTCCACCATCAGTTGAGGGGTCGTGGACATGAATAAGAAAATCATCTTGTGAGCAGCATGAACAAACATGAGACCTGTATATCCTTACACTGGTGTTTGGACCCTGGTCTTGTTCATTTCTGTTCCCTTCATTGCCCCGAACATACCTGGTGATTGCTTTTCTGCCGAATTGTGGGTGGGAGAAATAAGAATGTAATTAGCAATTAGATGATATCACATGTTTTGCAAATATGATACTAATAAGGGTTGTTATATTTGAAATAAGTTCTCATTGTATTCAAAAACCAAGGTAGTTTGGGAACAGAATGAGCATCATCCTTCCATTCCAAGAAGATTCCAACAGCCAACTCCTAATGCCTTAGAAGGATACATGCTGACTTCACCTAAGGCCAGAACAAAGATTCAGCAACCAAAAGCAAGGCAATCTTAGCCAAAGCATTAAGCACATGAGGCAATGATAAAAAGTAAAATGTTTTAAGGCTAGGGAGAAAAGAACTCTTTTGATGATGGAAGAATCAATTCAAATTTATTTTTTAAGTCATTTTGGCTGGATGGTGTTTATCGAGAGACTATGGATGAAAGTGGATTGAGTATTGAAGGAAAGCAAGGGCTCCTTGCAGCCAACAGACTCAAGACACATTTTCCTCAATACTGTTTTGGACTTCATTCCCCCCACAAGCTTTCAAATTTCAATCACTGCCCCACTGAGTCTGGGGAGAAATTGATAAAGAAAATGATATAGCACACAATCACAAGTGAATTGAATTTGAGCACAATTGAGATGAACTGCAGTGTTTAAAAATAGAATCATTTCAGAAATGGGCTTAAGGGAGAGCGTTTTTCTCTTAAGTGTTGCTTAAATGCTTGAGACCAGAAAGAAGGGAAGGAATTAGAAGGGTGGGCAGATAGGAGGGGGGAAGGTTGTACAATAACTTGGCTAAATGTTTATTTAATTCCTCTCAGCTTTTTCATTTTTTGGACACTTCTTCAAACTACCTGAACAGCATTAGAAAGGGAAATTGTTAAAATAAAATGATGTTGCCTATAATCACAAGTGAATTGAATTTTTCCACATGGGCTGTGGTGCGTAAAAGCCTTTTCTTTTTAAGATATATATATGTCTGTATAAAATCACTGAAGTTTTGAAGAGAGACAAACAGAATCACAAACTCATAGACTTTTAGAACTGAAAAGGACCTTAGAAATCATCTTACCTACTCCTCAAACTGGGCTGTACCATCAGGATCCTTGGAAAAACTTAAACATATTATTTCTTAAACTTCAAGATCTATTGAATCAGACTCCCTGAAGCTGAGGCTCTACACTGGACAGTTTATAAGCTCTCAGAAAAAAAACTTAAGACTGATATCTAGACACTGCTGACTCAATACATCTCTCATGATTTATAGGAATCTAAATCTCCAAGCATTTATATGGGCATGAAGAGACAAACCAAAGAACTGAATCCAGCATTCGTGAATCCTAGTGAATTGTACTTCCTACTACTCCAAGAAGAGAGAAAAGAAAGAACATAAACATTTCTTCTTTAATCTGGATTCAAGGAAATCTCCCCAGGAAAGTGTGGATGTCCCCAGCTAACATGATTTCAGATTCCCAGATCACAGACTGACGGGACCAAGTCAGAAAGCCTGGGCCCTTTTCAAGCTTGAAAGCTGAGAAATCAAGCTGGTTTGATTAGAAGCTGTAACTCTGTCTCTGGCCTTTTGGAGTATGTGCTCATTGGACAAAAACCATTTCTTTATTTACAGGACAATTAATAGGCCACAGTTCTAAAATAAGCACAAATCAGAGAATATGAAAATACAAGTACCAGGTCGTACGCACAAGATTTATGCTAGACTTCTGTGAGGAGAAAGCTCATGCTTTCAAATATCTAAAGAATAAACCAAATCAACAGGTCGTACGCACAAGATTTATGCTAGACTTCTGTGAGGAGAAAGCTCATGCTTTCAAATATCTAAAGAATAAACCAAATCAACATTTCCTGTAAGTGGCTTTCCAGTTTAGGAAGCTGTTCAAGTAACAGAACAGATTCTCAGAATTTGGAGTGACCTTAAAATCCACTTGGCTCAACTCTTCACCAAGGCAAGAATCTGGTCCACAATGGCCATGCCAGGCGATGGGCTGGACTCTGCCAGGACGTTTGTGGTGTGGAATTCACTTTTCTTTTTTCTTTCTTTTTCTTTTTTTTTTTTAGGGTAACCTATTATCTCATCTTTTATTGCTAGAAAATAATTTCACCTATTAATAGAAATTCTTTTTTTCTGTGATTCCCAAATGTTTATGCTCTTTCTGGTGGGCTTTGTTTGTTTAACAAATCTGTTTCTTGTGCCAAATAGCAGCTCCTAAAATATGGGCAGAAAGCTATCAAGTGACCCCCTTCTGTGATTCTCCTCAGACAGAAGCACTTCACTGACTTCCTCTGTGTCCCACAGTGTGTTAGCCCACTGTATATTTTACTAGTATGTTATTCATCCTATCACGGTTGAATATATGGTTCATCTCTCATTTACTAGACTGTGATCTCCTTGAGAATGGTCATTGTGATGTATTTATTAATCTCCGTATCCCTGTTCTCAAACACAATGTGTGACACTGAGGATGTATTTAAATGGTTTTGGTAACTGAATCACACCTTATCCTCTTATCCTACTCTCAAGTTACGTCTTCTTGAGGATAAATATCCAAAATTGCTTGAACCTCTAGACTCCTGATAAGCACTGTTTTGTTCAGTGTAATACCGTAATATCTATCACAGGGCACTCAAATAATACTGTTGAATTAATCTGGCAATGCATTCCAGGGCCTTCATAAATCTTATTATTGTCTTTTTCTGCATTTTAAAGACTCTTTTTGAAAATCAATACCTAAATAAATAAATAAATAAATATTAAAAAAAAAAAATCAATACCACCCCAAATGGAGTCTTGATGCATGGTGGGATTATTGCTTCCCTTGAGCTACACATCATGCAGCTCAGATATGCATTTGATTTTTCAAGTAGCCATCTTATGCCTTTGGCTTAGGTTGACCTTAAAGTTATTGAAATCTGAAAGTCCTTTCTCATGAATATTAGCATTTATATTTTCCAAATCTTGAACAACAGTTACTCATTTTACCTAAAATATAAAGCATATTTTAAGGTATATATAAAAGGTAATATAAAAGTTATATGAAGACCTAAACAATTTATATAGTAGATTGATTAACTACTCAGGCTCAAATCCTGGGTTTGCCACTTACTAGCTATATGAATCTTGGACAAGGTCCAACTTCTCTGAACCTCAGTTTCCTTGTCTATTAATTGGGTATAATTATAGTACCTACTCCATACTTTTTTAGTTTACAAAATATATGACAAAAGATTTTGCAAATATGTAAAAATTCTCATGTCAATGAAAAAAATCAACCCAATAAAATGAGGAAAATATTTTTACAGCCTCTCAATAGCTGTACATAATGCAATGGGCAAAAGAAACTGATATAAAGAGAACTTTAGAATGCGGCGAGGCGTGATGGGAGGGGAAGCATTCTATGGTCCTATTAGATTTCAGTCTTTTAGTGAAGCTATGCCTCTGGACTGTGAACTTCAGGAGCACTTCTCAGTTCTTCTTACCCTCCCTTAGGTGGAACAGGATAGCCAGAGTAGGTTGGAATTGGCTATTGCCCTCTCCTAGATCAGTTAGTCTCCGATAAAACCCTAGTAGTTCAGGCCTTCGTTACATAGAGTCTCCTAAGGACAGATCTTGTTAAGAAGAAGAGAATGCTCTGATATATTTCAAAATAAGAAACTAACAGTTCCAGTTTTTATATCCCAGCACTGGTTCCCAAGGAGGTTTCAGCTCAAGGCCTTCTTTCTGCTCTGGTAGGTTATGATTCTTTGTATTTGCCTACTAGCCTCTCCAATCTGGGGAATGGCCGATTGCCCTAGGACCATACTTCTTTTAGGGAAATTTAAAGAGTTGTTGAATTTTCAGTTTGTTTTACTTTTTACTTGTTGTAAGGATGAAATGGGGACCTCCAAGCTTCTTACTTCCTGGACAGGAAATCAGAAGTTTCTTCCTAGCTTTTTGGACACATAGTCCCTAATTTTTTGAGGAAATGCATGTATATAACACTTTCTTGTATGCCTAGCAAATTATAGATGTTAAATAAATATTTATGATTTTATATGTTTGGACCCGTTATTCTAGTTTGGCAAGATTATTTGAACCTTGTCTGTCAAACAGCTTTTTAAATTGACCCTCCCCTTTTGGGCCAAATGAAAATGTAATTAGTCTGCCTCCAGACAGGGCATTAATTAAAAAGACCTAGAGATAGGAGTTCTAAGTTATCTTGGATGTGTTGATTCACACTTTTCTTTTTATACAATCAATCACTTATACAAATGGATCTACAGCATAAACCATAAAACTTCATTCTCTTCCTCCCTACAAATTTAATATCAATGTGTCTACTGATGTTATAGGCTGACGCTGTAAGACACATTGTCTTATTCTACCACTGGACATGGAGCAGGTATTTTGTGTGGATACAGTAAGGCAAGACTAGCTGTCTTAGACTCATTAGAGGTGCTCCTTATATATTCAAATGAAACAAACCACCTGCCCAGGGCTGCTGCTGGGCTACCCCAAGGCAAATGGGCAGGACACTGCACACCATAGTGAGCTTCATGTTTTGGAAACAGGTTTATATGTTAAAAGTAGAGCCACCATTTTTTACTCTAATTCCTTAATGTCTTATGTCAATGTCTAAATAAGTGGAGCCTGAGTCTAGATTCTCTAAGAATACTGTGAGCCACATGAGGGCAAGCACTGGATACCCCACCAACATCACTCTCACTCAGCTTCCTCCAATGGAGGGTTGCTGATGGCAAACATTTAGCCCCAGGCTCTTATGAGATTGAAGCAGAAATTGCCCTTTGGGAATACTGATGTCTCTTTTAGGTCCACTGACCCAGAATGTGAGGAACAGAAGAGACAGAATCCTTCCACCTTCCACTAAGTGAAAATCCCATATGTTGTTCAATGGTCCCATTCTAAAGCTTGCTGGCAGGTGACACAATACTAGGGACACAATACAGTGAACAGTGAACACACACACAAAACAACCACACACACGCTTGTGAGTCATTACTAGTGTTCTCGCCTGAAAACAAACAACAAAACTGCTCATGGCTTCTAGACCCTGCCCTAGAATTCTTTCTAAAGTCTTCCACATTCCTATGTCTCCTGCCCCCATCTCTCCTGATACAGATTCTGGCAAAACCAGTTAGAAGATATGTACTGAATATTTATATTGTGCCTAGTTATGCATAAAGCTCTGGGCCAGATTTAGAAAGTCTTAAAAAGAAGAAGAAGGAGGAGGAGGAAGAAGAGGAGGAGGAGGAAGACGAGGAGGAGGAGGAGGAAGACGAGGAGAAAGAAAAGACTAACTTCTGCCTTCAATGAGTTCACTGTCATCAGGAGGGAAAGGCCCACACCTAAAGGAGTGGTTCATCAGTGGTTCAGCATCCAAGAACTGAGGGCTGGATTGTACATTACAGACCCTAAGTGCCAAGGACTTCTGAGGAGAAACAGCACAATGAACAAGAAATGGCCAGGAAAACTTCATGGAAGGTGCGGTGCAACTCACTGCAAAAAGCTAAACAGGACCGTGTGTAGGCAAAGTGAGGTTTTCAGTTTTTTCTTCTTCCAATCATTAAACTGCACTGCAGCCTACATGCATCCTGTTGCTTCTATATTCAGAAAAAAAAGTTAAATTCAAACTCCAAAATTAATCATGGACCCCAGGCCTGTGCCTATAGAAAGCTGCCTCCTATTCCCTGGGGCCTCCCAGAGTGAGTAGTTGTCAGAAGTTAGCTGAAAATAGGGTAAACACTAATTAATTTTGTGTGCCATTTTTTATAAAAAGATTATGCCTAAATTGCAAGCAAGTTTCTATATACCAAAAAAGCACTTTTGGATAAATTAAATTTTGAACGTATGTTGAACTTTAATTATGATTTTGAAATCCAGTTACACCACACACAAAAAAATAAAATTAAAATCATTCAAGCAAACGGACATTCTTCAGATGGCAAAGCCTGAGATCCCTGACCATGAGAGAAAAAAAAAGAGAAGAGAAGAGAAGAAGAAAAGAGAAGGGAAAAGGGAAGGGAAAGAAAAGAAAAAAGAAAGGGAAGGGAAGGCAAGGAAAGGAAGGCTTTAGATACTTAATAGAACTAGTTAGCTTTAAACACTTAATGAATTTCCTAGAAATTTTCTTAAGCAACTGTATCTTCTACATATTTATTAGATAAAAATGACCTTAATGTAAAGAAAATTAGTTAATTTTGCAGCAGTGATTATGACCAGAAAAAGACCCAAAGATATGAGCCAGAGTAGGAATAATCAGCAATTATTCAATCAACAAATATTTGTCAAAAGCTTGCCACGTAGCAGTTACTGTGATGAACATGAAGTTTTCCTAGAGATGAGGTACTGAAGGCAAGGCAGAAACGTGTTAGGAACAAGTTTAGGTTTGGAGAGCTCTGTGTTCAGGCATCAGCTCCTGATGAAAGAAACTCAGTCAGAAACCACAGAAAATGTTAACATATATACATGGTGAACATTCTCTCTCTCTCTCTCTCTCTCTCTCTCTCTCTCTCTCTTTCTCTCTCTCTTATTTTATGCTTGTCACCATACAGTACATCATTGGTTTTTGATGTAGTGTTCTGTGATTCATTTGCATATAACACCCAAATTTACTTCAATGACCCAAGGGGGAAGGAAAGGAAATTGTTGTGACTTCAAACCATTGCTTCACTAGAATTATTTTAATACTTCTAAGTTAGAGCATTTCTAACTATTTCCCTCATTAGATATGCGACCTGACAATGATTCTTTTTCTCATCCTTCTTTGATCCTTCAGTGTTTTCTATCAAGAAATATTTGGTTCATTTAACAAATGGATACATAGGGGTGTCTGGGTGGCCAGTCTGCCTTTGGCTCGGGTCATGATCTCAGGGTACTGGGATGCAGCCCCGCATCAGGCTCCCTGCTCAGTGGGGAGCCTGCTTCTCGCTCTGCCTCTGCTGCTCTCTCTTCTTGTGCTATTTCACTCTCTGTCAAAGAAATAAAATGAAAGAAAATGAAAAAGCACAGACTGCTTATACACACACACAACACACATACATGCACACATGTATATGCATGCACATGTACACATGCATCGTTGCATTATATACATGTGTGTTATGTGTTACATATATGTATATGCATGTTTATATATTTGTGTGTACACTATATATACAGTAGATTAATGAATATTTTGATTTGTTTTTAAATGTAATAGTATAGTCACACAAGTTGTAAGTAGATGAAAATAAGGCTTGAAACTTATTGAAAAATAAAATCAATTTTTTCAGTTATAATTATAATTAGATACATATGTAAAGTTATTTCATATTAGATTATTTCTATGATTATTTAGGAATCATAATAATCTATTATGCTGGATACATAGATACATACATAACCTATAGCTTAGGAAATAGAAGCTATATGAGATAGTCACTTTCTTTTGAAGACACCATGAAGGGTAAACCAATTCCAGGAAAGCTAAGGAGAACAAACAAAGAGATGAAGCTCCATGTAGAAATGTTGCTTCTGAGGCATATGAATGTAGAGGGAGGTGAGAGCTGGGGCAAGGTAACAAGCACCGGGGATAAAATCCAAGTGAGGATGTCTGCTCATTGCGGTTCAGTTCCTTCTTTCAGTTGGGCTCAGCTAAGAAAAATGCAGAGTAGGTAATAAG